>JAVRXN010000004.1:49685173-49905394 GCA_033556935.1 Timema podura | reverse complement strand
TTATAATAAGATACCCCATATGATGAGTTTATTACATGCAACCTAAATAGATTCCTTTTAAAAATATTAAACAACCATTACTCTTCTGGTGGAGTTGTCTGTTTCAATAGTGTCTGTCATTTGTCAAGCCGAAAAACAATAATGACTGTACAAGCCACATATTTCAATAAATATCATAAAATGGTTTTTTGATGCACTGTGTCTTACTACTCGCTCGGGATCGTTTAGTGGTGAAGGAACAAAGAAAATATAACTAATTATTATTATATATTATTATTATTATTATTATTAAACACTGATATTATTAACCGTTTGGGCTATACACAAAAGAGGAAATGTGCCCAATTTGCGTGGAGAGACAATTGGAGACCACTTATGAAAATGTATCCACAGTAAACCTGACCAGCATTTGAACCCCAATCTTTGCGTCACATGTCAAATAAATCTATTGAAATAATGATGCCTTAGAACTTGTGACCATTGATATGGGCGTTAATTACGTTAGTTTGGTCATCTTTCATTCTGTGTAAAGGTTTTCTGATAAATCATTTACCATTTGGACTAATTACGATCTTTAATAAACACGACCACAAACCACAACTTGTCAAAAATCCGTCAAAAGGCGAGATGAAAGTGGTTTGAATAACAAGAACCACATGGCAGATCACATTCCACCTCTTAAGGCCATTTACCACTGGCATCCATGGTGTCCACGATAACCGTGGACGAAATAAATGTCCATTGGACGTGTCAATACACACTGCAACCAAACGTCCAAAGACATTTGTGATCCCTACAAACTTGAGTTGCTGTAGTGTAGTGTAGATGATCACGTGCTCTTCAAAACACCATTGAGCATGCTCAGTCCAAAACGTCCAAGTGGACGCCCTACCAATCACCCGGAGAGGTGATCTGAAAACATCCGTACCGCGGACACCTAGGTCGTTCTGTGACACCGTGGACGTCAGTGTGAAATGGCCCTTTAGCGAATGGAATGAGGCAAACGCACCGGGTCGATGTTTACCCGTGGTTTTGAGGCCTAGGTTAGAAACGAGAAGGTTTGGAGGGGGTGAGGTAATGCGATACTGCGGCTTGGTGACACAAATACCCTCTAAATCTCCACACATCATGGCTCTATAGAGAAAGGGTTAGGAGATGGAGGGAGAGGAGTGCCTGATGAAAACTTGATTGCAATCAACGTGTCTGGCTGTTCAGAACCACGTTCAAAGCGTAATGACGTCATGTGTCTTCCCATTAAATTTGGGAGGAAGGGAATAAGGGTTTAGACCAGTATTTTTTACTGTGTTCAAAAAAAAATATTTTTTTTTGGCTAACATATATAAATATAAGCTCAGTATATTTGGTTAGCTTAGTATTTTACAAATAGTAATCTCAACAGTTCTTGAATATCTATCATGGCCATAGTGACATTTGGGCAGACACTTTTCAAATGGAATAAGCACTGATAAAAATCCGCAATGTTCATGGTGGTGTTATTTCTAATAGGTAGGGATTCGAGTCTGTGAAACAATGATAGTGAATAATAATCTCATTCAATGTTCATTCTATTTTATTTCATTTGGTTGTATCTTTATATTCCAAACTCCTAAGTAGGCTGATATTGTTTTATGTGGTTGTGTAAAGTTTCCTACAGTAGCCCCTCAAGATTCCGTCAGTGTTGCAGGTGAGGTAGTTTGTAATTTGATCTACTGTTTTCTATACCAAGTACACCCAGTGGTCCTGTTAATGAAGCTTATCGTGACACCACTGAAGCTGAGGGATTAAAAGATTTTATCCTATTCACTTATGCAAATACATGTTTAAGAATGGCACCCACACACTTAACATTTATATTAATTACTAAGAAGAAACCTTTCTATTTTTTTTAACACCATGGAAGTAATTAAGGAACTCTTTTGATTACTAAATGTAATAAATTAAACTAAACCTATCTACTTAATCAATTTTTTAATTTATTTTGACCAAAAAGAGTATTTTCTACTAAAACCACAAAAAGACGACCATTAAGTAGCGTTCATATAGACCCCAATTTAATGCTCTAACTTCATGACCTATACCTATTTGAAAATCACAATTTTGATTAATAATAATTCATTTTTTTACTATCTATCTCTTTAAAACTAAAATGTACATTATTTTCATACTTCTTTTATTGGTCTAAGCTAACAAATTAAGACTTTAATAGAAATATATGGACTTGAAGATGTGGAACTGATATTAAAATTACAACAAATATACTGGAGGTCGAAATATTAACCACCTCTATCCCCCCACTTTCCCCCCTCCTCCCCAGTTAACTCTACGGAACTTCTGGGATTATGAGGCCCATTTTCACATGGTGGGGGTGGGGAGATAGCCCTTGAGAAATTACCTATCAAAAATTCCCCCCAAACTCCTCCCTCGCATTCCAGATGCATATACGTCTCTGGAATCACTGGGGCAATTTGTAACAAATGATGTTGTCTTTACTGAATCACAATCACATCAATTTTGTTGTTCTATATTTGTCTGAGGTAATGATATATATTCAATAATAATAGGAAACACATGCTTTTCTGCACTAGTTGGAAATATAAGGACTATAAAAATGGCTCCAAGAGAAATGGTTGCAAAGCAAGTCATTTAGATCTAAGTGTGCAGGCACATTTATATTTGACTTTGGTATATAAGAATAGAGGAACTTAAAATAATTGGGGGATCTGGATCTTCTCAAGTTCTTTTCAGCACCACATTTCAAAGCTGGCCAATCAGTTTTTTCCATCTTCCTAAATGTTTGGTTTCTGCCCATAAAACGCGATGCTCCTAATGTATCGTTTCATCAGTTTCTTCCTTAGTTACAAACTCAATTTACTGGTTGGCAATAACAATTTTTTGTTGAAAGCTTCCTTGGGCGTGGCGATCCTCGTCCTAATTTCCTTGGTGCAGTTGGCACCCTTTGTCAATAGACCTACCAGATACTTGAACTGCTTTATGTTTTCTGACTGCTTGTTTTCCAATTTTGATTTTCATTGGCTCCTCATTCTTTGAAATCACCATCACTCTTGACTTCTCAATGTAGATATCCATGCTATATCTTTTCCTTATCTCTACCAAATAGTCCATCATATCCTGCAACTCTTCTTTAATTTTGGTTAACAATGCCAGTTCTTCTATGCATTTGATTGTGTTGATGCTGCGTCGTCCTATCCTGAGATTGCCACTTACCTCCAGGTCACTTATAACAAACCACTCTCTATACAAGATGGACAGGCTAAGTGATAAACCACCTCCCTGCCTCATCCCTCTTGATATCTCTACGCTTTGGTCCCTCCATTATTCAGCTTCACCTTCACTCGCTGTCCAAGATAAGTTTCTGCAATCAGCCTTCTGTCTCTTCAGTTGACGCTGATCTTTTTGAGTACTCCCAATAGCTTATTTCACTTCACTCTTTCGAATGTCTTTTGCCAATTGATGAAACCAAAGTAGACCTCTTCCTTGAATTCCAATTCTCTCTTCGAAATTATTCTTAGCAACCTGATGGCATATCTGGTTCCTTTTCCTTTTCTTAATCCAAAGGAGTTTTCTTCATTCATATTTTCCATATTTTCTATTTTTTGTTCCAGTCGCTTGTTGATTCTTCTTGCCACAATCTTCCCCACATGAGAGATGAGGCTGATGATCCTGTGGCTGCTGCATTTCATTTTATATCGTAGATAGATTAGCCAGTAAGTAGTAACTATTGTAGGATTGTAAAGAACAGTTGGGAGCAGTCTTTACGCCAAAACTAGTAACCATTTATTAGTGTTATGTCATATATATATGTATTATATATCAATAGTGGAAGATGTAGATACTACATGAATTGATGTATGAATAGAATAAAATAGTTTTAGTAAATTGTTTAATGGGCTTATTCTCTTATTTGAACCGTAATTCTAACATAGCTACCAGTTACTATCATTAACAACAGGTGTGTGTAACTTTATTTCATTTCTTCCTGCAAACTATACATAGGCCTACTGTTTATGTCTATCCTGCATTGTTGATTAGGAATACTTTTATACTCATTTAACTTCCCTAACACGTCTAATGTAAACAGAGCAACGTATTGTACACATTTCCAGGTGCATTTTGTGCACCACCTTCTGTACAAATATTGTAGCATTTAGAGAGCACGTGTTCAATATTCCAGGACTCAGTATTTCAAGATATAAAAAGAGTAGGATCCTCCTTGTAAATCATCATTCGTCTACAACTGTAACCAACCGACACCAAAACTCATCTTCATCATGAAGTACTTTATTTTATTCTTGGTCGTCGCACTTGTACTGGTAAGATTCAAGTATAGACTATAATTTCCTTAATACGTACATATCTTTTAGACAGTCCTTATTTTTCGTTTTTTAAATATATTTCTAAATAATACTGTTTTAAAATATACGTTAGACCACTTATATAAATTACTTTTAGGTTAAGGACTGTTGCACGTAAAACGTGAATAAAATTAGTAGAATTTCTAATAAAACCCAAAATAAATTTCAAGAGCTATGCAATTCTAATTTTTTTAAATTTTAAAGAACAAAATACATGTTAATTTAAATTGAATATTATTACACGTATAGCCAAAATAAAATAGTTATCCAAGATTATTCTTATTATAATTATTTGAGTTGGTTTCTGCGTATAAATGTTAAAATAGCTATTTGAATGGGCAAAATTTGACTTAAATATAAATTTATATACTAGATTTTTAATTAAAATATAATTTCCTCTATATAGCTTAGTATAAAAATAGCAAATTTTAGTGTAGCAATATTTTAGGGATGTACGTGTTTTTTCTCTCTCACAGCGTCCGGGCTATACTCATTTATATTAGTCTAGTCAGGTATGAATGAGGAAATTATAATTAAGAAAAAATGATTTGAATATTTTGAAGAGACAATGATGAGAATTCTAAAAAAGCTAGCATTTCTTTTATTTCAAATGTAAAATGGTTAGGGATTTTCACCCTTATCTCTCAGCCCTTTCAAGGATATTTCATATTTCAAATATTTTTATAAAATATACCTAAATTCGTTTGTTTTATGATAAGAGTTGCAGGCTCCATTATTTAATAAATACATTTGAACAAGTTTATACTTAATTTTTATCAATCTCTACTTCTCCTAAAACCCTAGTTTATATACCAATAATATTTTCTCAATATCCGCATCTGCATTGATATAAAATATTCTAATTTTCATTGTACTATTATTTATTAAGTTAGGCCTATTATGGCCTTCATTTTAATAGTTTTTACCATTTTTTTAAATTATAATTTACTGTAGATCTTACCTTAGTATATACAAAATGGTATCTTATTTTGTTTTTAATTACAATCACGTGTGGGACAGTTTCTATTACTAAGCTGTTTAGATTGTCTTCTGAGTTGTAAACAACACATCTAACAAATTTCAATTCAATATCTTTAGTTTTAGGCTATTTAATTTTTATATCAGTAATTTCCATTCTTGTAAAGTTACTGTCTTATTTCTACCTTAATATAAATTTATTAATAATTTTTTGTTTTCACCTGAAAGTTTAGATCTCTTTATAGCTTTTCAGAGTTATAACGCCAAGTAGGGGAGAATTGATTTGAATTGCCAGCCAGTCTATATAATATATACTTTTATTCGATATAAAATACATACATAAATTGGCTATTAATGACCTTACCATAAAATCGACTGACTGCCGTAGACTATTTAACAACCACCAATTTTTCTTGAGCCCTCTCCCGCCCCCCACCCTCCCCTCCGAACATCAAGAATACCACTACATCACCAGGTGTCCAAATTATATATGTCAGTGACTTTTAAAGGTGGGAAACCACTTACTAAATTGTGTCTAGTGGCCAATTGATTGGGGAATATCAACACTCCTCCAACCCACCATGGCTGTATCCTCCGAGTGTAGCCACACACGTAAAACGCGCGCAGTGGGCAATTTAGGAATCGATGACACCGTGTCTGAGATTCCTGTTGTCAATGGGTAGAAGGAAACCCTTCGTCCTAACCCCTCGCCCCTTAAACAAAGAGAGCTTTACCTAGGTTTCCCTAGCTGGAATCAAAACTCAAACTTAGTAATGTCTCTGAGAAGGCCTTTTACCTAAGTTACCCCGTTTGGGCTATCGGAGGAGGTTGGGCACCTAGCCTTAGGGATATCCCTAAAAAGGGCTTTTAACCTAAGCTACTCAATGGGGACCTCGTGGAGGTATTCTGACAAGCTTTTCTGGAAGTTACTAGTTACCAGCCGCTTTGTGTTTGGTGAGTGGTCTGAGTCCCTTCTCCTAATCCCTCCCACACGGACGACCTTGACAGAAATTCAACCGCTCTTCAGCAGGAAGCCTCTTGTCCCGTCTGAGTTAGTGCAGTCGCAATGAGGACAAGGAATTAACCTAAAAAAAACCTTGAGCTTCCAGCCCATACCAGCTCCCCCCTTCTCCTCAACAGTTATGACTACAAAGGGAGCAAGAGGTGAGAGAGATGACCATGCAAAGTTTTCATTTTCAAAAAATCACATATTAATCAGCTAGATCTGTTATGAAATTCCATGCAACAAAATAATGAAAGTAGATAATTTAGAGGTATTTCATTTAAAAAATAAAAATAAATGAAGGTTCTAGAAAATCTATACGTGCTAGTTATATTAAAATATGGTTTTAGTTTGAATCCCGAAGTGTATTCTTATTAAATTATATATATTTAGAAATTATTAAATATGATCTAAAGTGTAAATTACATCATTAGCCTTAGAAATGTGTCGCAACATATCTTCTACCAGCTCATCTCTAGCTTTCTCGCCCCCTCAAATTAAACATATATCATAAAAGGATTTATTTAAATATATGTTCTATCACTAAAAGGACTGTTCCTTGCTAAATATATTTATATATGGTTCTATTATTTCAAAAAATTAATTAATGTCCTCATTAGAGTTTCTTTAATTTGTTTTTCAACTAGAATATACATCATTATATTATTAATGATATTTGGATTTAGCCACAAAATGCTCATAAAGATTTCCCTGACATTTAGGGAAATTCTTGGAAAATGTATTCCAATAACGCGCATCGACGATATAAGGTGCCAGTTTCCAATATATGAGACTATCTGTGACGTCAAATAAAAGTTTCAAATCTTCTAGTTGTAATAGAGTTGAGTTATTCCCTCCCCTAGAAAATGAGAGTAAGTTAGGGTTAAATGAAAGTAAACTCACGCCAACGCCAGCATTTTGAATTAGTTATTTTTTTTTTGCCACAATAAATAAATAAAATAAAAAGTGCTTCAATGGATAAATTTCGTTTAATTTTCTAGTCATATTACTCTCCGTAGTTTATGAATATATGTTATGGGTTTGACGAAAACCTTTATAAATATAGGAAAAATCCTCTTATCAGATTTCAAGATGTACATTACAAGTATTAAGACTTTGTTTGGATTAAAATGTGAATAAAATAAGATCAAACATATCTTCTGAACTACGCGGTTTATTTATTATGCAGAAATATTACTATCCAAAAGCAACTACACTGTCTTAAACTCACGTGTACTTCTATCAACCTAAAGCTACCTTTCTAATCCCCATCCCTTTAATAATTCGTCAAAATACATGATGTTGAACGTAATATAATCTTAAAAATGTTTTTAAGTGAATGAATGTATACCATTTTGGTTCCGTATTTTTTCAGGCTGTTTCTGAAGCCAGTTTGTTTGGTTCAGCTATATCAGGTTTTAGCAGTGCAATGAATTCATACGTAGAAACTGCAAGTAACGCAAGTACTTCATTTGAAAGCAGTATTGCTTCAGCCATTAGTAATGCATCCAGTGCTATAAACGCAACCACCGCTAACAGCACATCAACATCTTAAGATAAGAATATAATTTTTATGAATTTAAAGAATAATATGAACTCGTAAATAAATAATCAATCAGCATCCCAAACAATGTGTTTCATTTAAGGTTTTTTCTTAATTGTCTACCCCGAATAAGAAATTTGTCCTTTAATGGAGATTATGGTTCTGACCTGATGGTGGCAGGGTGAGGGGAAATAAATCGCTTGAATAAACTGACAGGCACTGGTTTGATACTAGTCAACCTCCAATATGGAATTTCATTTTTTCAAGAAGGAAGCTCTTATCCATTTAAGAAACACCTTACGCATCCTATTCACTTAGTTTAACCCTATAATCTGTAATTTATTAATTGAATAATATTAATACAAAACCAATTCTACTTGTGTTATTAGAAAAATGCTCTAAACATCTAAACCAAGATAGTATGTTATCAATTCTTGACTTAGACCAGTCAGAATATTTTAGGGTGATAACTGAGATTGCCATATATTTGTCTGGCAGAATTGCAGCCTATTTAACAACATATACTATAGTAGGAGTGCTCTCTGAATAATTTAGCAGTATACTAGTCAAATTAAACTGGTAGCTAATTTTACAAGAATAAGATTAGTCTATATCTAATTAAAATATAGCTAACCCCGTATTAATAATTATATGGACTAAATAAATCACTTCGCTACTATGCATTATAAATACCAAACTATAAAATTTGGCAAAAATTAGTCAGAAAAAGAAATTCAATGCACCCATCTAATTTTTTATAGTTATTTAACTATGCCAGTTAAATAAGGATGATCAAGGTAGATAGAAGAAATGGACCCACATGTGAGTTAAGGTAGATTATTAAACTATTTGGAAAAATCCATCCTCACTACACCTGACCAAGATTCCACTCTGGGAAATGTTATCAAAAACCCCATACACAAAGTTTTAGCCTAATCAGTAAAGTAGTTTTGTTTTAATTTCGACTAACAGATGCACAGATATACAAACTTAAAACAAACAGACAGACAAACAAAAGTGCCATTGCAATAAACACTTTTTAGGGTTCAATAGTTCATGGAACGTCAATATTGTAATCATGATGCTGGGATCACGATTAACTTAACGTTTACGTGGCGTTCACGTAATGTAAAGATACTAGTGTGTGATCAGGATTCATGAAATGTAACGTAATGACTTAGTGATAGATTAAACAGCTATGTTATTATAGTTGTTACAATTATAGCAGCATCTAAATATAATATTCTTTAAATTGAAAAATGAAACTTAGACATGAGAATCGAACTCGGGACCTTTGGCTTAGTACTACAATGCTCTAACCATTGAGCCATTTTCCCGTGCCCATGGTCATTCTTCACTCATATATTTGTAGATGATTTCTACACCTCCATCACAGACTCTGCCTTAAAAATATAAGTAGAAGAATGGCCCTTGGCACGGGACGATTCTTGGACAACTCGGTGGTTAGAATTGGCGTACTGAGCCAGAGGTCTTGGGTTCGATTCCGGTCTCCATGTCTCATTTTCCAACTTAAAGAATGTAACGAATAAAGCAAAACACAAAAAGAATATAAGGACTTAGAGAGACCAGAGACATGGTTGTGAAACTTAGTCACTTGATCCAAGTGACCAAAATATTAATCCTTACAAATTAAAGAAGTCGATAAAGAAGATTGAATAAGAAAAATGAAGTTAAATCTAGTCGGAATGTAATCATCTTGAATATACTACCGCCATTAAGGCTCCCTTGTGAGGAGTGTCTTAATAGAAGTGTAGGCAGAAAGTTGTCTTCTCTTGGGTTGGACCTAAGGTTAATAGCGTGGCTGGATTGGAAGGGGGAAGGGGGGAGTGACACCTCAACTAGAAGGCCCGAGGCTGATCTAGAATATTTCAGCAATGGGGATGTCCGTGGCACGGCACTTCAGCCCAATGCTCCATGCTGTCTAAGAATGAGCAAAACTGATTGCGACTGGACCCATTCACGTCAAACCGACACTAGAGTCACCCAAAGGTGTGCCGTAAGATCCGATGGTGGTAAGTTGGTGGGCCACTGTTCCCTTGGGCGGGACTAATATTTTGGATTAGTAAAAGATTATTCGGTCAAAGGTGAATATATTATAAAAGGTGATTGCGTTTAATTGTGTTTTATTAAGGACTAGCTCATAGAATGAGCTACAGTATAAAAAAATAGTATAGCTAAATAAAGAAAAAACTGTTAAATTTCTTTAAATAATAATATTGAAAAACATAAAATACATTTTAAAACCAAATAAAATACCAGAAGTTAATGAATTTCACTGGTTTAACTTATAGTATTTTTATGTACCACGTCGAACTATCCGCTAATAATAGCCGAACAATTTCTAAGCGCCTTATTATACTGATCCTTCAGAATATCCAGACAATATACTATTGGGTGCCACGTCATATTACCCTTTTTGAATGTACACAAAATATGCTTTTGTGTGCCATTTCTTACCATCGGTACCTAATATCCATACAATATTATTTTGTGTACCCCGTCCTGCTAGCCACTCAAAATATCCACACAATGTGTTTTATACTTTGAGTGTCTACCATATTTTTCTGTTCTAGGGAGAATATTACTACCACCCCTATCCCCCGCATTTTACCACCAATTCAGTCGATTCACTTACCACCACAAATGTATTAGGATTAATCAAAGTATAATCTGAGAGGAAATGTTCTTGAATTTTTATGTAGGAATAGGAGGGATGATAGGAAACCATTGAAGATAAACTAAGGATTAGACTTCTAATATGAACCAGTCTACCGTGAGAGTGCTGCCGTAGAGTGTAGACCATGCGACAACAGAAGTGAGTGTATCCAAACCATTAGGGTAGGGAAGAAAAAGATATATACATCAGGGGAAGTTTACCAGAATTTGATACGAGGGAGATTAGGAAACAATTCAGGAAAAATCTCTCTAGGTACACCCAATCGGGCTTTGAAACTCGATTTCCGTCGTCGTTTGTAGCACAGCCTGATGCTGATGCGAGAGTAATATGTTGGATCATGCGACCACACACCACCTATACTTAGAGATAGGATAAATTTGCTTTTGCGAAAAACGCGAAAAAAAAAGGGGGGTCGAAAATAGGATATTTATAAGTTTTCTTTGCGTTTCATGACATTTGAAAGTGTTTAAAGCGATTTTTATTTCGCGAATCAACTCGAAAAACGTGATTTTGAGAGTAGCTTAGCTAAATTATTCTATTTAGCGAAATAGACGCGAATTTCCTGAAAATGCTGTGCATTTAAATAAAATGCTGAGAATTTCAATAAAACTATGTTTTTCAGCGGAAATAAGTGATTAAAAAAATCTGTGTATTCGAACCTCGATCTACCCGTCCTCGGCAGTCGGGCTCAACATGACTAGCGCGTTAGCCAACTACGCCACCGAGGTGGGTGTTCAATAGATTATTTATATAAAAAAATTTTTACTCTGAATTTGGTCCCTTTTGTAATATTATAAGCCCTATACATGCGTTTTATTTATAGGGTTTCAACCCTTATTCGTGCGTAAGTCATGGTGACGTCAACTCATACAAAACCACCCCTATCAAAATATATGACTATTGACATTTTAATGTAGTGAGCGATGGTGTAGATGGGGTGTGGGGTGCGGTTAGTTTTATAAGGTCGGGTGTATTTTTTAGATGGGGTCATATTTTATTTTTAGTGCATTAGACTGTCAGATTATAGTTTTAGAACCTCTTTGATGTGTTAGCTTTGTGGAATGGCTTAGGTATTGGAGTAAAAATAGACTTAGTATTTACTGACACATAGGTCCTTCCAAAACGGTTTTAACATTGGCTTCACCCGCATCGGTGGACGAATAGTCTTAGCAATCAATCTTCGTGGTAGACCGGACTGCTTACGCTGTAAAGGTTGGGGTTCGAATCCCGATTGAGTGTAATGAGGGTGGTTTCTATTAAATGGTTTTATACTTTCCCTCCATGTAACTAGGGTGCACTTCGACTAAAATAAGCCATCCTAATCCCTAGCATTATTATTATTATTATTATTATTATTAGCACCGCGTCTTACTACCCGTTCGGGTTATACGCACTTACGCTAATGTGTAATGGTAGGGTGATTGTGAGATGAAATGAAGGACCTACAGTTTAACGTGGAATCCAAACCACGGTGGAGGCCTGGTATTCTACACATTCACAAGTTGTGATTAATACACGTCTTGACAGAGGTGAAGGAAGAGTTTGGCAATCAGATAAATCTGTGCCGGGACCGAGGATTGAACCCCGGACCGCCAGCACAGAAGTCTGACACCTCACCCCTAGACCACCAGGTCAACTAATCCCTAGCACGTTAGCCTAGTTTGTATGTAGTTGTAAGGCCCAAATGGGTAGTAAGACGTCCTGCTAAAAAAACTAACTGGCTTAATTGTTTAGTATTTTTTTATTTTTGAGTCTAGCAAAATAATACTAATCAGGAAATGTTAAAATAATTATTGCCTGTTTAGGAAAAAACATTTTTAAGAAATTATTTATTTTGTAAAAAATTTACCGGATACCCATTTGAGCCGTTTTCTAAATATATAAGATTTTTTTATAAAATTGGCTGTCAATAAACCACTCTGATAATTGTTGTTTTCCCCCAATTAACAAAAATACGGTTTTATTTGTAATGTAAACCAAATATAAGTTTTCAATAAAATACTTAGAGGCATTTTAGAGGTATCTCGATTTTCTAAAATCACACATCAGTAAACTACCCTTCAACGATTTTTCAGCCTAAAAACAAGAATGCAGTGACATTTTCAAGGTCAAACACTTCTTACATATCAATTTCAAACAAAATTGCTTAGCCAATATTTGAAAAATGTTGATTGAAAAATCACTAAGTTCTAAACTACCCTTAAATTAATGGCTAGGATCCACACAAAAAAATTGTCCTGAGGTATAAATATAAACATCTAAAATCATTAATTAACATTAATGAACACTTAGCAGTTGCGTTAACAAAGGGGATAGCAACTCAACTCCAATATGAAGACCTGAGGACGGCGTAATTCGCTGAAACATGTCGTCACCGAAGAGTTGCAACAAATTTTATAAGGAGTGGAATCAAAACATCAGATATGGAACGTCTATAATTCAATCTTTCAAGTAACATTTTTAGTTAGCATTTTCCAAATTAACAATTTTCGTCTATTACACTTCTTTTATAACAACCAATATCTTATGTATAGTATAGATCCTTAATTAATCCTTTTGATTGTCAACACAAGCATTTTAAACCCTTTGACCCAGATAACAAGTTATAAATATTAATATAACCATTATTGTAATTTTTTGGACTATGTTATTAGTTATATTCTATTTTTAATTTGTTTCATATGTATTTATTTCATTAGCTATTTCATATGTGAGAGTTTCACAAATTAAGTACCTATAAATTAAATAACGTTGTATCAATCACCTTTTTATCAATCTTATTAAGTGTATTGTAAATGTGCAAATGTTCATTGTTAACTTTTTTCTTGGGTTGTTATTGGTAAAATTGATCATTCTTATGATTGATTTGATCCTTAGTCATGTATTAATGACTCCATTATAGTCATTTGATAATTTAAATTTCTTGTTTTTTAGTAAATCTTATAAAATATTCTGTCACCGCTAACTAGCATCTCGCACAATCTACAATTTTACCTATTTATGAAATCAATTCTGCCCTTTAACAATCACAGAGGTGATTCTCAGGATGATGTTTATATCTGTGTAATTTATTTAATTTCTTGATTTAACTATTTTCTTGAATAAATTAATTCCTTGTTATATTCATAACTTATATTGTTTAATTGTCTAAAGAAGTGTGACAATTAAATAATTGCCGTTCTACCAAAGTGCGTTACTTATAATATTAAAATCATATTTCTCCTTACTACAATTAAAATTAATATAACTAAAATCTAAAATCATGTCAAACAAAACCTAACCCACGAACCCGTTTCAGATCTGTGGCCAGGGAAAGAAAACAAACAGACAGACACGAGTACATACAGAATTGTAAAATCCACTTATTTGAATCTAGGGGCACATAAAATAATCATTATTATCTCCAGATCAAGATTTTTCAAGATTACAATACTTATCTTTAAATGAGAAAGTAAACAGACTAAACAAAGTAAATAAATTATTTATATACATCTTTCTCCCATTAGGTAAATAATACAAAACTTGTTTGTTTAGTAGATTCTTAGAAAACCCAAATATTTACTAGTGCTATTTAATTAATGCCGTTATGTCCCAGTTCTAATTTAATAATGGATGAAATTGAATAAATTTAACTAAACTTAAAGAGATGTATTGCCTTCCTGTTCAATTCACACTGGACATAAATTTACTGTCAATTACACAGAAGACCACAAGAATAGTTTGACCTTTGAACCTATGATTATGTTAATAATAAAACCTAGCTTTTAATTACAGAATGGATACAATCTAAAATTAATAATACGAACCCCTAACTCTCTGTCACTTACAAACAAAACGAGACTAAACGTATTTTTACTCGCCTAATGGAGTTTCTAAGACTTTCAATTATATAAAACAGCATTTTAAATAAATAATGCTATCAAATAATGTTCACTTTAATTCCAAACCAAATCTCACATTCGTTTTTTAGCGAGTCTTAAATTGGTCATGAACTACCAAAGCCAAGTCCTGCCTAATTCATAGTTAATGCAAGTTTCATATCCATCTAGTAATTGGAATATTAACAAGATACAAAATGTCCCGTCCCTACTTCTGGAACCTCTATTTAACCTTTCTAAATTACATCATTTATTCATTAGAAGGGGGAAGGTTTTTTGCAAGTAGACAGTATTATTAGTCAGCTCGGCGAAAGCTAATGTACACAATGGGTTGTGAAACGTGTTGAACTATGGCCAACAAAGTGGGTTGAAAGTACGTCAGTAGTTCCGTTTTGATATTAGACCTTCACCATATCTCAGTGGAGAAGGAAACCGGGCATTATATTATATAGAAACCTTGCTCAAAACTGAAAGCAGGTTCTCACATGAACTTGACCAAAGATGTATGGTATTATTTATATGAACCCTATATATGTGATTCATCTATATTATTATTATTATTATTATTATAGCACCGCGTCTTACTACCCGTTCGGGTTATATGCACTTACGCTAATGTGTAATGGTAGGGTGATTGTGAGATGAAATGGAGGACCTACAGTTTAACGTGGAATCCAAACCACGGTGGAGGCCTGGCATTCCTCACATTCACAAGTTGTGATTAATACACATCTTGTCAGAGGTGAAGGAAGGGTTTGGCAATCAGATTAATCTGTGCTGGGACGGAGGATTGAACCCCGGACCCTCAGCACAGAAGTCTGACACCTTACCCCTAGACCACCAGGTCACCGATTCCTCTATAATTTTTACAATGGCTAAGCATGATATTTAAAAAAAACTCTGTATAGAATGAAAGATGGTAATAATTCGTATTACAGGTTACATTCCAATAGTGAAACTGCCTTTTTCACAAATTGGGGATATTTCTGTCCAGTTTTGTGAACTGCCCTCTTAAGTTGACCATTTCACGAACTAGGCAAAAATTGCATTAACTCTAACCCATTTCACGAACTGGAACATATTGTATTATCTACTACAATCCTTTAAAGATATTATATTCAAACAAACCAACCTAACTTAACACAACCTTCTATTCTTAAACGATTAAAAGTTAAATTAACTTAAGGACCAAACATATTATTCATTTGTCCATTTTACGAACCAGGAAAAAACTCAACCATTTCATGCGTATGGTAAAAATTGGAGCTGCCCAGTTCATGAACTGGACATAACAAGCGCTACCCAATTAATGATCTTGACGAATTTTTGCCCAGTCCACGAAATGGAAAAGCGAATAAGCCAGTTCACGGAATGAACAGAAATTTTCTCAATTCATGAAAAGGTTACTTTTAATTCAAGACCTGGTTTTATTAATCTTTAACCTGCGTCCGTGAATTTGTGGACTAATCTTCCGGCTCATATTAAAGAGTTTGTCGGTGAAGGGGAAGTTAAGATTCAAATCTCGGTTGGGTGTGTGCATGGGAGTTTCCAAATGATTTTCAACTCTCCTCCACGCAAATAAGAGTATGCTTCCTCTTGATTTCATTTTAATACTAGCTTATCTAAAATGAGTAAAGCTAGTACAGATTATTTTTAAAATAATAATTTTTATAAATCCAATATATACTTTTGAATATTTTGATATTAAAAAAAAAATCCGGACAGATCTCGCAAAGCAGTAGAGTTACTTTTCCACCTCGCCTAGTAATCGTTTGATTTATGCACAATCATTAATTACGCTGATATGATAAGAATGAATAAGGAATAATTTTAGTGGAAATGTACCTGCATTTACGTTAAGGGAGAGTTGGAAAAAATATCGAAAAACTAACCTCAGAATACCCTTTCAGGACTCAAGCCACGATCTTATTGTCATCATCAATTCTGTCTAGCACAGTAGTAGACATTCAAGTACAGATGCGGGTACTTTTGTTTTAAAACAATTATTATACTTTATTTATCAATGGTAGGAATAGCAATGTAAAAATTTTATTAACTTATTAAAGTGAGTCTGTTGAATATTACATCCAAACAACATCTACTTTTTTGGTTCCCTGAACGGTGCTCATAAGGGGTCGTTCATAAACCACGTAACGCATTGAGGGGGGGGGGGGAGGGGTGAGCTCTAATGTCTACATGCTGTTACATGGGGGGAGGGTGGGGTACATCAAAGTGTTACGTAACACAGGTCTTAAACTCAAATTCTAATGTTGAAAAACAATATTATTGTTCATGTTTTCACCTTTGATAAACATACTTATAACTTCAGAATATCTGTGGCGTTGAAAATGCAAGTTTATCACTTGCTTATTTGTTTATAAAAATTTCGAATGCGCTTAGGTGGCATTGTCTCCCGAGACTATGACACCAAGCACATTCGAAAACACATATTTTCATGCGCATGACAGTGACATGTTTATACTCACGGTACTCGTTTAGATTTGTCCAAACTACTTACCCCCTTACGTACTTTTAGTTTGATAGCAGCTGTCAGTCGAAGAGGCCTTAATTTATAAGTATAGTTAAGTTTGAGTATAATTTAAATTTCTACTGCACATTTTTTACATAGGACCGTGAATAATCACTTGTGTTTGTACAAAAATAAAAATAATTTCTTCAAAAAGAGGAGACTTGTTCATGGCTTACATTTAAAAAGCGATATCCAGAAAAATAGTGGAAGAGTCTCAAAAAGATGTTGTAGTGAAATGTAAAGAAGCAAAAGTACAGAATTCATCTCAAGTCAAGTTTGAGGAATTCATCGATAGTGTTATTTCTTCATACCAGCAGCATGTTATGAAAAGTAAAGTTTCAAATATCATTAATTATTCACAAAAGGTAGGTGTATTTAAGCCTATACCTTTTCCCTTCTGATAAATCTAATGTGTTTGTATATAAATGCAACTATTATACATACGCTATGGTGGCTGCATTGTCTAAATTATTATTCTCTCAGTAGACTAGACGGCCGATGTTGGGTAGATGGGGTTCGAATACCAGTCAGGACTAATGAGGGTTGCTTTTCCTACATGGTTTCCCACTCACCCTCTATGAAAATATTGGTAAATTCTCTTTAAAATTCTACATTTTTAGTATGCATTTTGTAGGGTGGTATAGTCAAATTGTAGTTATTATAATTATATTATTATATTTATCTAATGGAGTAAAAATGAGGAAGGTAGAATTCTAGAGGTAATCTACCCTCATTAACGTGGAAATATATTATAAAACCATTTAGGAAAAGCCACTCTGAGTACACCCGGCAGGTATTCGAACCCCAATCTCTGATTCATTGGCCATCTAGTAATTTTCAAGAGTGAAGCCAGGATCTAGGATTGATGTTGGAACGAAACATGAGTCTAGGTATTAATAAGTTAACTAAAGTAAAGTTTTAGATTAATCCAATAATAATTTAGAAAAGTTGTATACCTAAAGTTATTTAAATAGCTCTCTATATGATATGACTATCATAAAAAGTGCACAATATTAAGAAAGATGTCTTCCCCCAGCGTCAAGCCTCTGATGTGGGCACTTTTAACATCATCAAAGGGTCATCCTTGTAGCACATAGTAGTGCCGTCTGGCTTTTACTCAGATCGCAAACCTGGCATCCATAACATAAATATAGCAGAGGTTTTTCCTCATGAACCTGAGAATTTGAACTCAACGTCTTTATGTCTGTACTTGTCTGTCTTATCTGTTTGTATGTGTAGCTACCCATTAATAATAATATTCTCTAAAATCATTTATATTCAGAATTTAAAATTGATTTTAAGAAGTATTAATTATGAATCCCTCCTTTAGTATCACAAAACTTCCCTATAAAATAATGACATTCATTCTTGGTGAGAAAAGTTACGTAACATGGGGGAGGGGGGAGGGAGGTCTAGGCTAAATGTCTACATGGTGTTACATGGGGGGGGGGGGGGGCTAAAAAGGTAGGGAAAAACCGTTATGTGATTTATGGACGACCCCTAAGTCCTGAGGCATCAGTTTGACAGTATACCGAATTATCAGTAACAGAGAGGTCCAGATCAAATCTTGACTGGGTGGACTATGGGTAATTTTCTGTATATGACCTGAATGAGTAGTTTTCTTATCTTTAGTCAATGCTAATATGATTGACTTAACCTAAACCACCTTCCTCATCTTTGGCACGTCATTTAAGTCGTTATTAACGTCGTAGTTAAAAAACCAAATACTTAAAAAAAGCTGATGTCTAAAAACGTACTCATTATTTCAGCAATAACTCCTGGAACATCAACTAGTTATTACTTATCACCTGTGAACGTTTTGTACTAAAATTAACTTTTTGGTTCAAATTAAATCTTAGAATGATGTTTTTAGTATTAATATTTGGTAATAAGATATTACTAATATATTTTAATCATATGTTAAAAATGTCAGGATCTGCATTGTATTCACCTGAATACGGTGTAATATAAAAACTTTGAAGGGAATTAATATAACTATATTGGATCATGTTTAAATACAAAGTCACGTGAATTCATGTTCAGTCTGAAACACACTCACCTAATTATTGTGCTCACTCTTTTTTTATTGGATAATTTTACAATATGTTTTCAAATGAGTATTTATTATGATTAAATGTCATTATTAACATTAATATTATAGAACATATCAAACACAATTCCATTTCAATTATCAGATTTTAACTTAACCAAGTACGAGTATGCTTTTTTTTTTCTGCCCATAAAATAATGTCATACAATTATACAATCGCTAATACACTTTGATCTACGTGATAGTAGCTTTTCTGGTTTATAGTTATGGGATTTAACATCATGCGTGAAAACATCACAAAAACCGTATTTGGAAATAGAACAAAAAATATATATATATTCACTAATGCTTTTGTAATTTGTTACTTTGTGGGGTATTTGTGTCCGACTGAACATAACGTGCCCATTCATCTAAAAAAAAAAAAATCCTGTGTAAATGTGCAAATCAGACAGACACACATTTACACTCCCACGAGATCCACTTTAATTGATCTGTTTTTCACACATCGTGTTTTTTGTTTGCGAGGGAGAGTTTCGTAAATAGGTTTTCACATTAGCGAATAATAAACAATCACATATTGAGGAATTTTGTTTACTGATAGCTAAATATAATATCTAAATAGTAATATTTATATTTAAATGTCTGAACTGTGGCATACTTACATTAATGGGCAAGATGAGTAGAGTGGAATTAGAAAGATGTAACCACATTGCTTGAAGGTACATTGAAACGTAAGAACAGTTAAGTAAACTGGGTTAGATGAAATCTTTGTCACTTACAAGCAAGACTAAACAGACTGAACACTTCAATGGTTGCATAGTCAAAGCAGCGTCGCAACCTATAGCCTGCGGGCCGTATCCATCCCTCCGACTGATTTTATCCGACCGACATAAGATTTATCAAACAAACAATTGTTTTCATAGAAATAAACTAATAACTAATTACTATTTAAGAAATATAAATTTAGAACTTTTTACTATTTTTTTTCCAAACTGGCACACCAATAACTTTTTTTAAACTCATACTGGCTGCAATATCACAAAGGTTGATGATCCGTGGTTTAAGGAATAACTCTCGTAATATTGCCGATAAAGGATATATCGATACTCGAATCCAGGCTGGGTGTATTGAAGATTGTGTTACCACTCTCCCTCTATTCAAATACGCGTACACTTTTTCTAAATTCAACCCTACTTCATCCCTAACACACTAGCGTAATTAAAACATATGCGAACACGGAACGTGTAAAAAGACGTAGTGACCAAAGAAACACGTGACTTACGCCATTGTATATGTACCCACTTGCTCGGGCCGTGAAAAAGTAAAATATATCTGAGGAACGTAAATGTCGTAACCACAAATGCACGTCTATTATTGGTGATCTATATGTTAATGAAGTCTACACTGCCATCAGTGGACACACTGTCTAAGGGGTTAGTCTCACAATTAACTTATCATTAATTATTTATTATTTATTATTTATTATATTATTATATTATTATTATTATTATTAGCACAACGTCTTACTACCCGTTCGGTTTGTACTCACTTACGCTAATGTGCAAAGGTAGGGTGATTGTGAGATTAAATGGAGGACCTACAGTTTAACGTGGAATCCGAACCACGGTGGAGGCCTGGCACTCCAAACATTCACAAGTTGTGATTAATACACATCTTGTAAGAGGTAAAGGAAGAGTTTGGCAATCAGATAATTCTGTGCCGGGACTGAGGATTGAACCCGGATCCTCAGCACAGAAGTCTGACACCCTAACCATAGACCACCAGGTCACCAACTGTATTATTGATGGCAGGGAGATCAAGGTTTGAATCTCGGTTGAGAACATTTGGGTAGTATTAAACTTGTGAAATATAGCTCTCTCATTCCTTATCCAAGCTATTGTGGATGCATTTATATTAAGCATTCATATTTTTCTTCTTCTTCTGTGGATCTGTCCTGAGATAGGTATCAACTGTACAGTTTTCATTTTCCTTGGTCCTGAGCATCTTCTTTCATCCTATTGTAGCTTCTTCCTTTCCTGATATCTGTTAGCATTTCAAACCTTCATCGTCCTTTTTTTCCCCTCTATTTCCCATCTATGATCCTCTTCATCAAACACTCCTTACGTAGTGTTGGCCCCAAAAGGAAGTTTTTCTCTTCGCTACCATCCTCCTTTCCTCCCCTACTCTCCCAACACTTCCTATTTCCTCACCTTGTCCATCCATTTCACCTTCTCCACTCTTCTCCACCAGCTCATTTAAAACCCTCCAAACCCGCCTCGGTGGCGTAGTTTGCTAACGCGCTAGTTTCATGTTGAGCTAGACGACCGAGGACGGGGAAATAGAGGTTCAAATCTCGGTCAGATGAACTGGGGGTGATTTTTCCTAAATGGTTTTCCACTCTTTCTCCACGCAAATTCGGGTTCACTTCCTCTAAATTCAACCTTACCAATTCCTAATCCATTAGCGTAATTATTACTTAAGCGCACTGCCCAAACGGGTAGTAGGACGCGATGCTAAAATTAAAAATTAAATTAAAACCCCTCAAAAACCTTTGTTTCCTCTTTCTGTTTGTCCACGTGTCAGATCCATACGCCACCATACTCCATACGAAACACTTTAAAAACATCTCTTTTAACTCAATCGGGATTCTTTCCGCATTCAGTGATCCCCTTAATTGAACTTAAAACGAGCTTTAGTAAACTTGGTATGGATCACACCCAATAAAAATGATAAAGTAATAATCATTATATTCTGAAGTGTGTCTATTCTGTCATTTCTACAATCATGAATCATATAATAATACCTGGAATTTTCTTAATGTACACAGGTTGCTTCACTGTACAAATAAAATTAATGACAAAATGAGTGTATTGCTTTAAAATAAATTTGGTCAATCCACGACTAAGCATGTTAAGTCAATTAAAACCATACACCAAAAATCTGATCGAATATGATTTATGATCTATGATTTCATAAATATTAAGTTTCTTAATAAATTAAATAATTTTAAAAATTTCGTGAATTTTATGAACCAACAATTTAATCAAACCTTATTCTATAAAACAAAACATGACATCCAGACCCCAGATTGTTAATTTATCATCATGAGAGGTTAAGCTACAATTTAGCCAAATATATTTTTTTCGGCTCGGTAAGCTTTCAGCTCAATAGGAAGACCGGCTATCAGGTCGAGATAGGTATTTTGGAATATCTTAGAGTAGTTTTAGAATAACTATGTATATATTACAACAAAAAAAAAGATCGAATTATATTCATACCATCTTTAGTAAATTTACATTTAAATTATGATGGTCACACGGAAAATTACGTCAATCTCGTATAGTTTGGTTTTCTGTGTGACGGAGAGGCCTAGGTTTAAACTACATCAGGAATTATTTTTAAACTAAGCCAATGAAATACTGACTGAACAAATACTTTGATTAATATATCAACAAATTTCAACGTTTTGAAATAACACTACATTGGTGCACCTTCCTTATAGCCAAATTCAAAAACTTTTTATAATTATATGTAAACTAAATGGTGTCAAAACGTAGGTTTATGTTGATTTTTTTCAAGAAAAATATAGATCAACATAATTTTGGAATCTAGAACTAACAAATTGAACAAATTAGAATCTAATATTGTTTTATTACGGGCCTCAATTGTTTGTATTTGTATTTTAGGAAAAGACATTTGATCTGTTATTTCAACTTATGCTCAGAATATCATTAAAAATGAATAATTCGTGCTCCCCATGGATTTTTTCACCTTTGTCTTAAAATAAATAAATTTAATAAAAACTCGTAAAATTGCGAAACGAAATAAAATATATTGTTGCAGAAACATTCCACCAAAGAACAAGAATTAAATAGTATATACTAATACAGAAATATTGAAAAAAGTGGAAAATCTCTGACCACCAAAGAGCATAACAAAACATTTAAATTTCCAAAAACTGAATAAAAAATATAGACCCTATGCATTTTGCTCATAGCTTGGGAACTAACAAATTTACAATGATAAGCTATTTTGTATCTCAAATATTTGCAGAGATGTTATCAGAATTGTAAATTTCCGCTTCTGATAAGTACTCTTAAAAATTTTAATTAGAAAATGAGAATTCCCATTTGGTTTGTAATAATAGACAAAGCCTAGATTCATATTTCAGTAAAAATCGTAGTGCGAATTTCAAGACAATGTATTTATTTTTCATTTTGCCCTTCAGTAGATTAACTTTAATTTTAGGGCTGGATTTAGAATTCCAAAAACTACTCTGGGGCACCTTATCAAAAACCTAAATATCAAGTTTTAGCCAAATTGTTAAAATGGTTTTGGTAAAGAAACACAGACACATATCCAGATGGTATCGCGAGGACAATTTTTTCGGTTTCAGGGGGTCATGAAACGACAAAATTTTATTAAAATCTCGGGTTAGATTTTTTGACGATCACAATACTTCTCAAAGGTGTTAAGAGAAAGTAAAAAAGAAGTTTACAAATAACTCGTACAAAACGCAAGCCAGTGATATTTTTTTTCATAAAGTTTAACTTAAGTAAAAATATATATTTCAAATAAATGTTTAGTAAGACTGTGAAATGTTAGTATGAGGATAAGATATTCAATTATTCAGCAGGCATGAACTATTGACTAATTAAATATAAGCTAGCGTCTGGTAGGCTGGATTTCTTTTATCCGGTATGCACACTGAAAACCACTTTTCTGTGCCCTCTCTAGGAGTATGCTGATGCTTGCGATATATTTAAAGTAATTTTATTTTAGATCTGCACTGGCGAAAACGCGGAGTAAACGTCAAAATTATCTAGTCTGGTTCGGCAGTTACATGGTGCTCGGGGCCATAATCCTGACTGGATTTATCAAGAGTTAGGGATTAGCAAGATTGAATTTGAGGGGTTTTACACGTATTCGCATGGTGGGAGAGTGGAAATCAATTTTGGAACATCATACCAGGATTCAAAACTCGATTTCCCTGTCATCATTAGTCTAGTCACGAGAGTCACGCCTTAGACCATGCAGCCACTGAAGCAGGTTAACCGTATTTAAATAATACAATTAATCATGAAAAATTTATTTTTATTACACGATAAAGCAACCTTAAATCTTTTGATATATTGCCTGAGTATGTAGTATGGTAATATACGACTTCTGGATCACTCAGTAATTCCGTTCTCCTATACCACATAATCCGTTGTGTGCATTCCATTATAAGCGCTGATTAATGACAAAATAATTTGTAGTTCTGTTTTTAGTAGCTCTTAGTAATTTATCGACATTTTCGCTCGCATAAAAGCGTACTTTACTCTATCCGTTCTTTTTAATAGGGGATTTATTTTATCTTTTAACATCGTGTTTTTATTTCCTTTTTTAATGTAAGCAGATCTTTCAATGCCACAGTGTAAAACTAGCATATGATATTAATATATTTTATTTCACAAGGTAATAAATAATCTGAGCTAAATATATATATTTATTCTATTAACTAGAATGAAGCTTTATTTTTTAGTAGAAAATAGGGATACACCAGGGAGAATGCCTTATGAGCAACTAGATGATGTACCTGTTTTCGCAAGGGAAATCTATAAAGTAGCTTTGTTCTTTTTTAGTATACAAAATTAGCTACTTCAAAAATTAACACAAATCTTAAACCAAGTTTGAATATAAATCCTCTATTATTATAAATTGTAACAAAACGTGAAAAGTTGGCTGGATAAAACACAATGTCAAAATAGAGATAAAAATTGAATATGTGTTAAGAGCTGAAATTTATTTTAAGGATTAACTTATAACCTCTCTATACAAAGTATTTAAGCTATTGTGTTGGTGCCAGTAAAAAAAGAAAGAAGAGTGAGACAGAATAAATATTTGGTTGTTAAAGAGTTAAGATGGGGTGCTAGTGAACGTGAGTTTAGGGCAGTATTTTCGAAGTTTTTATAGCATAAACATTTATTTGGTCAAAATAAATCAAATATTTCTTCTATAGAAACATAGAGTTTAGTTTTCCGCACATGCTAATCTCAACAGTTCTTTAATATCTGTCAAGGGTGTCCTGGAATTTAGTGACAACTTTTTCTCAGCATTTAAAAAGTTTGTCACCAAATGCCACTATGCTCATGAGAGATATTCACGAACTCTTGAGATTAGTATGTGCAGAAAGCTAAACTCTATGTTTCTATAGAAGAAATATTTGATCTATTTTTGCCAAAAAATGTTTATGCTATAAAAACTGCAAAATTAATGCACTAAACTGGCGCTCACTAGCACCCCACCTTAAAACAAAATTTTAAATTTACATAATACTGTGACAGTTTACTATCTAGAAAAGGAATTATATATTTTCAACGTTTCTGGCATAAATTTATCCGCTATTTTGACTCTGCTATATTAAACTCTCATTTTTTGAACTTTTCAAAAGAATACTATGTAATGACTTCTCGCCCGAATTTTAGATTTCTAGGATGTTTAGAAGTGTTTGAATTATTCCAGTGTACAGACATATATAAAAACTATATGGAATTAGGATGGGCTACATTCACCTTTACACTCTTTGTAATTTATTATTTTAAAATACCAAGATAGCTATGACGATCCTAAATTAAGTATGTAAGCCAATACGTTTTAAAAATAATCTTTGAAATGAACGATTAAGCAGCTCAAAAACTGAGTGTATAAATGAATGCGAATCATAGAAAACAATATTTGCCAAAGAACGATCATTTGATGTGAAAAAAAGAATTATTATCACTATTACAAAATCATATCGGGAAAAAAAGCATTAAAGTTTAAAAAAGAGCATACATGAAATACTGTGTTGTTAAATAAACTAATTGGTCCCTTTAATTACCTACCAAGTTTAAATTTTCTACTACAACAAAAAGTTATTTTTCTAATAGATTGTGAAATTTATAGCCCCTATTTCTAGGATCCAACTACAAATTTGCATTAATTTATGATTATCTGGAGTGGTCTTTGTAATTTATTGCAAATATTTCAATTTTATACTATACCTAGAAGTGAATTTTTAATAGTTTTTGAAATTCTGGACACCCCTCCTCCGTATTTTCTAAATCTTAGTTGTAAAATTAAATTTGCATACATTTATTCTTGTCTGGGAGTCCCCTCATCAGTTCGGTGGTCACACTTCTTTGCGTATAGTTCGAATGGCTAGTACGACGCTTTGCTAATAGTAATAATAATAATTATTATTATTATTTTTATGTCCTCAACATCATCAAATATATTTCCTTTGAGTGATGTTTTCACTCTAGGAAACAGGAGGATGTCTTCAGGGAACAAGTCAGGTGAATATTGCCGGTGTTCGATCTTTGCAATGGCCTGTTTCTATACAAAGCTCTTCAAAGCCAGTGTAGAATGAGCAGATCCATTGTCGTTCCAGAGAAACCAAACGCCTTTTTCACAAAACTGTAGTCTCACTCTTGAAATCCCCCTTACCAATCTCTGAAAAACTTCAGCATAGATTTTACTGTTCACTGTCTGTCCTTGTAAAAGAAATTCCTTTCATTCACACCTATATCGAAAAATGTGATCATCGCAACTCTAACAAACAAAATTTTCAAATGAAATTTCTTGGTTCTCGGTGTGAAAATTATGCCGAGGAATTTAAGGATTGCCTTTAGAGAACTCAATCAAATATAAGCACAGCGTGAATCTTCTCTGCACTTGTATATCCTTAAAGTCGCGTAGGATGAGTTTGCAAGGATCTTACCCCTTCCTAAGTATTCATAAAGAATTTTCAAAAAGGAATTTTGAGATTCGCTCGTTGATCTCTTGATACTATTTCATGGACTTTGGTGGCCTTATATAAATTTAGTCAATGGACTGCCACTCATAGAGTCATCTTCAACAACCTTACGTCCGTCTTTAAACTTTCTAATTTCTAATCCATTCAAAACTTGTAACACGACATAATACATTTGTATCAAACAACACTTTCAACGTTTCATAAGTTTCTGTTGCAATTTTCCTCAGTTTCAAACAAACCTTGTTGTTGACTCTCTGCTCCATACATATTCATAACAATGGAGAAGACACGACAGCTTCTCTTGGTTGTCACTCACAAACTAACCTTTATAGTAGTACGAGGTTCGCACACAGTGTTGCCAAATGTTTAAACTACAAGTTGTGGAGGTGTTAACTTTTTATAACACCAGATGTTTGCGTAGCTGCCCCCGGAAATTTTATTGCCCCACCACGATGACTACATTATCAATATACATGGAGGAAGGGGTTTGTATTTTTTTTAAAGGAAAATTTGTTTTTTTCCCTAAATGGTTTCCACTACAGGCCCAAGCAAATATAGGTATATTTAATCCACTAGACCCTGTTAGTGAAATTAATGCTGACAGACCATATGATTAGTTAGACGATGTTCACAATATATTTGTTGAAATCTTAAACAAAGACTCTGAGCTCCTGATGTTTGACCAATGTTTTGCTAACTAGCTTATGACAAATGTTGGACTTATCTTAGATGTAAGGGTTAGTTATAACTGTACAGTACATTAACTATTAAATAGATTAAGTTTATCATAGGACATATAACATAATTCAAATTTTATTTAAGTATACGTAGGAGATTTAAATTAGTATATTTATCATTATTTGACAGTATACTTTTTGATTTACTTAAATCTATTAGCTTTCCGGTGACTTGGTGGTCTAGGGGTAAGGTGTCAGATTTCTGTGCTGAGGGTCCAGGGTTCAATCCTTGGTCCTGGCACAGATTTATCTGATTGCCAAACCCTTCCTTCACCTCTGACAAGATGTGTATTAATCACATCTTGTGAATGTGTGGAATGCCAGGCCTCCACCGTGGTTCGGATTCCACGTTAAGCTGTAGGTCCTCCATTTCATCTCACAATCATCCTACTATTGCATATTAGCGTAAGTGCGTTAACCCGAATGGGTAGTAAGACGCGATAGTAATAATAGTAATATTCGCTTCCCATAAAATACACATATTCTGTGAGCTATGAAGAATACAAAAAAAAAATCTTACTTTAACATTATCTCTAAGACCTAATGACACATTTGTATTTTAAAGTAAAAATAAATAAATGGAAGAATCTATAATCATTCTGAAAAAGTCCCATTGTCTGAACCAAATGAGTCTTCCTGTAACTGTCGTTTTAGCCCTAAATCCCCCCTTATTATTAGATGGGAGACAGGGATAGAGTTTTTGAACCTCTTTAGCTCAATACCTTTCCCCTCTTGCTTTCTCCTTCATCGTATTTCTTGCGGAGTGAACCCAAGAGCGTAGCAATCAACGATTCTTTTCATTCGGCTTCGTCAGGGCTGATAGAACTCATATTACAAGGTGGATGAAGTACTCACTGAAGATAATAAAAAGCTAAAAATACAAAAACCAATCGATTTCACTGTTGGCTCTGACATATTGGTGTTGGCAAAGATGGTTCTGATCAAATCTTATGTAACTAGATAGAACTATAGCACCAGTAAAAACACGTAATGAGGGGTGGGGGATGTTATGGTAGACGATAGTTTGTAAAAATAATTAAATGTGATGCGGATAGCCTAAACAGGTAGTAGGACGTTATGATAAAAAAAATATTAAATCTTTACAGTTACACTTTAAATCGAATTATAAATTTGATTAGCACACCGTTTTATAAGTAATTTTTCATCTCATATTAAAAGAAAATATTGTAATATTGTTAACATGTTCCTCCTCAATATTACGATGAGTCTTGCGTTTTAATGCCCTCAAACCCAAGATTTTATAATTCTCGTCTGTACAAATGTCTCTGGGCCTAGATTAAAAACATTAGATAGATTTGTTCAAACTTGAAATCTAGATGCTATATATCTATATCTTCAAGATTGAATTTTAATTTGAGCCTAGACCTTTAAATTAAGGTTAATTTACTAATAAATGAGTTTTGAAAAGTCATAGTGGTTTGAAAATGGCTCCAACTATTTTGTTTAGAATGGATATTAGTGAGTGTTTGACATGTCAAATAAAAATATATCATTTTGATCGGGAAAATATTGTGTAAGTGTAGTTAGTTAAAATAATATTAATATTTGGAAGAAAAAAATCTAGGCTAAAGTGGAAAATAAACATAATTGTGTCGTACCATTTATTTAATTAGTTTGTCTAGCACTTAATTTTTTCTGAACTATCGTAAGCAAAAGAATGAAGAATGTTTTATGAAATAAAATACCACCATATTATCATTTTGAAAAATGAGGACACCATAATGACAGATAAAATGTGGAAAACCGTTCTTATCACACTCGACCAAGATTAGAATCGTGACACCCCTGCTTCTGGCGATCTAATATATTGCAAGAATACAACCTTGGGCAAGTGACAAATAATAGCAGGTGCAGTTTTGAAAGGAAAAAATATATTTTCCAAACTAAATTTCAATCATTTGTTCAGTAGTTATTATCAAAAGACAGACAATTGTGGTAAATAATAATAATTAGCACCGCGTCTTACTACCCATTTGGGTTGTACGCTTAAGTACCAATTACGCTGATGGGTTAGAAATTGGGAAGGTTTAATATAGAGGAAGTGAACCCGCATTTGCATCAAGGCAGAGTGGAAAACCGTTCAGGAAAAACCACTTCCAGTTCACCCGAGTGAGATTCGAACCTTGATCTCCCCATCCTCGACAGTCTAGCTCAACACGAAATCAGCGCGTTAGCTAACTAAGCCACCTAGGCGGTTCCCTGGTAATTAAAAAGTGAAGAAAATAATATACAATAATAGAGACTTGGCTAGTAAATATGTATCTAAAAACTGTCAAATTTAACCAAACTGAAAAAAGGAAGCTAAAGAACAACTTGTTTTGACTATGAATACTTCAGATTTGGTATAAATAAAGAAAGAAGCTAAATATTAACACAAATATTAAAACAATTTAAATGCATAGGTCTTATTTTATATATATAAATCAGAAATATCTTCCAACCCTCCAAAATCGATATCTTTTCATGATATATATTATCATTTTATTTTAAATGAAATTGTAGAAAGAAACAACAACAAAAAGTTCAAAAGGGAGGAAACGTATGTCTGATTTTGGTATGAAGAACAGTAGAATTTATTTACTAAAACAATTATAATAGTTTCATACTTCAATTCATTCTCTCTGCACCCATCACGTTTAATAGTTATTATCAATACCCATAAAATAACTAAGATAACAAAGTAAAATGTTATTAATACTGTTCGCAAATAAATATGTTTAAATTTTCTCACTGTTCTTCCAACCAAAATCGGGGTATAGGAACAAAATGATTGTCCCTAACAGAATCGGTAATGTTTTCAAGTAGAAGGTTACATTCAAACAGTAAACACATTATCCTGAATTATCTACGGGAACAATGCGTTTTTTTAAGTTGGTTTCCATTTAAAGCGTAGGATTCGACGTATGGTTGAATGGGGTGGTGTTACCCACCTCAGCTCATAAAATAGAATCATGTACCCGTACATTCCAGGGCTTTTCGTAATGTGGATTCCAGAAATTAGATTAAAGGTTTACTTATTTTTTTAAATTCGGAATTAAAAAATAGATTTAACAATTTTTTTTACAAAATTTACATTACAAAAAAAAAATTTCCCTGACTAAAAATTATTAATTTCTTATGGATAGTTAATTTACTGATAATCGAATTTTAAAATTATTTCATCAATTTACAGAAGAATACAATTATTTGGTTTAAATTTTACATTTTTCCTCGGCGATTATGTAACAGCTTAATTTATGGAGATCCACTTCGTTGGCCGCATGATCTACGTTACTATGAACATTAGACTAGACTGTCAGTGACAGGGAGAAAGTGGTTTGAATCTAGGTCGGGTGTTCTAAGAGTTTTTTCCCTGAAAGGTTTCTCACTCTCTCTCCACTCAAATGTGGGTTCACTTCCTCTCAATACCACCTTCTTCATCCCTAGCTTAGCGGGTCATAACAGTAACTAATACATATGCGTATAGCCTGAACATGATCATAAGAAGCGGTACAAAAAAATATCAAGAGATGAGGAAAGTATCTTGAGTAAACTCCCCCGTATTAGTTTGTAGAGACCCGCCTCGGTGGCGTAGTTGTCTAACGCGCTAGTTTCTTGTTGAGCTAGACTGCCTAGGACTGGAGATTGAGTTCAAATCTCTGTCGGGGGAACTGGGATGGTTCTTTCCCCAAATGATTTTCCACTCGTCCTCAACGCAAATTACGGGTTCACTTCCTCTAAATTCAACCTTCCCAATACCTTATCCATTAGCGTAAATAGTACTTAAGCGTGTAATCCGAACGGGTAGTAAGATGCAGTGCTAAATAATAATATTAATATGTAGAGAAGATGAAATACTATAATGAGAGATGACACGGAAAAATCAGCCCCTAGTGCAGCTTTATCGATAAACAGAAAAGCACTAGATCTATTTTAATGTAGTTATATGTCAAGCCATATGTTTTACAACATCCAATTTAAAAGGTGGGTCCATTTTGATCGCAATTTCCTACCCTACTCCATGATCCCCCTCCCCCCCCTTTTTTTAGACAATTATAGATTAAAGTATTAGAAATATCAAAAATAAAAAAAATTGGAAATTTTCATTTAAACATGAGTGTGTTGTAAAGTCTCTGAAAGTTTTTATAAATGGGTCTTTCTTACATTCATCGCTTTTTTAAAAAAAGAATCACGCATTAGAAGACACGATAAAAAATAATAAACTGGCCAGAAATGAGAAAAATGTGTCAGCAAGCGAGTAAGCGGTCGGCCGGTGTGAAAGGGGTAATGGTGGGGGGGGGGTTGCAGTAAGTTAGAGGGTTATCCTTCCCCGCGGTGAGGCACGTAGAGCCACGAGGTTAAGTGGTATTCGCCATCGCCACGTACGTTTAGGAAGGGGTAGAGAGGAATCTAAGGGGGGCGTGGGGGTAAGGGTACCGTGGAGTATGTGGCATACGTGTCCCACATGCGTTAACAGCGTGGCTGAAACTCAATAAAGGGGCTATGTGCCAACGTTTCCATAATATCGGACAGCAACAAGATTATTATTATAGCACCGCGTCTTACTACCCGTTCTGGTTACATGCTTAAGTACTAATTACGCTAATGGGTTAGGAATTGGGAAGGTTGAATATAAGGAAGTGGACCCACATTTGCGTGGAGGGAGGGTGAAAAGATATTTAGTAAAATCCACCCCCAGTTCACCAGACCGAGATTCGAACCTCGATCTCCCTGTTCTCGACAGTTTAGCTCAACACGAAACTAGCGCTTTAGCTAACTACGCCCCCGAGGCGGGTAACAACAATAGGAACTCGAGGGGACCGCAGGTTCTACCGTTCTGTCATTAAAATGTCTGAATATTCGCTGTGGAGTTCATGATTTGCATTTTTTTAAATATTGATAAGATTATATTAAAAAATACTAGCACCGAGTAATCTAAACTATATTACTTCAATACAGAAGAGGACATCAAACGCTCAAAGATTCTTTTTGGTTGAATTTGTTATGCATTACGCCTTAATAATCATTCCATGATATTCGTATATTCATAGAAACAAAGCACCGATGAAGGAGGTAGAATTTAAAGCGAATCTATCCAAATTGTCCTATTGAGAGAGAGAGAGTAATTCAATAAAAATTCCATCAGCACACCTGACTAGATTTGAACCTTAACATTCCCATTATTGGAAAACCATAGCAAACAATTTTGAGGTGTTTTCCCACGTGGCCATTGCTGTGGGTATAAAAAAATTGATGTTACAGTTGGAGATATTTACAAAAACTTTTCCCTACATCTCGACAAAAATAGAATAGTTGCTATTATTTTAGGAAGTTAGCTAAACGTTTATGACGAATAATATCTATTTTTATAAGTTTATGTTATTAAATTTTTTATAAAAATCACAGAAATCAAGGTAGATATGTTTTTCTCTATAAAATTTCATAATATTAATTACATAAATCTATTTCGAAAAATATACAATACCAAACCCATGATTACCTGAAACTATTATATTTCTAATTCCTGGTTCATTATGTATAAAAAAAATTACTATGACAGAGAAAAAATATTTTTCACTGATATAATATTCGCATAGTAATGGATACATCACAGTTGTATAAAATTACAATACTCCATTGAAATGGCAATTTGTCATAACCCACAAATTGGGGCGAAATTAAGATTTTACTATTTTTAGACTTGTGGGTTAAACTACACTATAGTGTTAAAATATTGTATTTCTCAAAAATGTTTATCTATTTTATTTTAATTAAACATAATATTGTATCCCCAGATACCATTTTTGTTTTGTGTCAAAATATCTTATTCCAAATATTCTAGGGTTACGACAGTTTGCAGTTACCATATAGCTTATTAACAGAAGCAAATTGTTCTATTCCTCACATTAGAGGGTTAAGACATTTTGAAAGTAACATCATGCTTATTTTACTGACACGTAAGACACACCACCATTTATTTTTTGATGAGAAAGATTTTGTTTGATATTTCAATTAACTTTAAATTAGTTAAATTTGAAAAATTACGCAATTATAGAATGCTTCAAGATTAAACCCTCAACAATGATGTTTCTAAATCCCTAGAGGGAAAAAAATGTTGAAATAGCGTCAGGTTTTTATTTACTGGCAATGTAAAACACACCATTCCTTTTGAATAGAAGAATTGTTTATGATTATTAATTGTGTAACTTTGCAATAATAAAATGCTTATCTGAAGTCTAGTCATATTTGAAGTTCTGAATTGTTAATTGAAGGTAAATTTTTAATTAATTTATTTTGATTTAAATAGGCCCTATATAATAAGTTATAGAATAATTTAAGATTATAGTCTCAACAATGATATTTCTAACGCAATATTTTTTAATTTATCAAGTGAACATATATAAATTTAATTTTTTAATGAATGTATTTTGTAAACTCAGTACTTTTAAAATAGTTTTATTTTTAGAATTTAAAAATGACTTCTAGAACACAAAGGATCATTGAAATGGCACTAGCCAATTGCCAACAAAGCAACACAGTTGATTTCTGCTAATGATGTTTCAAGCGATGAAGTCCATTAAGCGTTGTGACAGAGGACAATGCTACCACCTTAAATGTTAAAAAAGAGCAATAAATGTGTGATACCACCAGATTTTAGCGCAAATACTGAGAGTAACATTACCTCTTCGACTTCCACTAATTATGACAGAGACTTTGCTTATGTTATAGAACCAGATATTAAACTGCTTAATTTTATATTACAAATGAATGGTGTTGTAACCCTGAACACTTATGAGTTTGAAGAATTAAATAATCAAGGTTAAAGTTAGTATGCCAGATGTAGTAGTTTTAGAAACTAAAAACAATAATGGCCATATTATTGGTTCTTCTTCATTAGTTCCTGTTGGATGAAACAGTAAAGACGTGCATAACAATATTGAAATGCATGCCATCTTAAAAGTAGATGATAGTGCAGAAATGGATGAGAGTAGAGGTGTGCATAAAAATATTGAAGTGCATCAGAATTCACAGGTAAATAAGACTGTAGAAATGCATTAGAATGCAGAGGTAAATAAGACTGTAGAAGAGAATGCAGAGGTAAATAAGACTCTAAAAGAGAATGCAAAGTAAATAAGACTGTAGAAGAGAATGCAGAGGTAAATAAGACTGTAGAAGAGAATGCAAAGGTAAATAAGACTGTAGAAGAGAATGCAGAAGTAAATAAGACTGTAGAAGAGAATGCAGAGGTAAATAAGACTCTAAAAGAGAATGCAAAGGTAAATAAGACTGTAGAAGAGAATGCAGAGGTAAATAAGACTCTAGAAGAGAATGCAGAGGTAAATAAGACTGTAAAAGAGAATGCAGGGGTAAATAAGACTCTAGAAGAGAATGCAGAGGTAAATAAGACTGTAGAAGAGAATGCAGAGGTAAATAAGACTGTAGAAGAGAATCAGAGGTAAATAAGACTGTAGAAGAGAATTCAGAGGTAGATAAGACTGTAGAAGAGAATTCAGAGGTAGATAAGACTGTAGAAGTGCAAGAGAATCCAGAAGTATTTGACGATACAAATTATTTAAGAAAATAAATTTCTAATGAAGTTGGTGTTAAACATTTAAACATAGCCCCATCGTTTTCTGCTGCTAGTAATGAGTCCCAAGTAAATAAGACCAATATTAGTTTATTCCCCAATGCTGTTTCGAAAAAAAATAAAACGTTGTAATTCTGCCAATTGGAATATAAATCCAAATAAAAAAACTAAGAATGAAAGGTAAAAAAATGTGGGTTTCAAGATTGAAAAGAGGAAAATTATTCAGGACCAACCAAGAAGTAAACAAAAATTGGTTGAGAAATGTGAGTCTGAAGCTTTCAGAAGATTTGGAGGTGAAAATGTACTGAAATTAGCGAAGAAGAAAGGAAGTCGATTTAGGATTTTTTTTTGAACAAAAATGACATTGGAGCAAAATTTATGTTGCAAATAATGTCGATAAATTAGTGCCAAAGCGACGCTACACACTAATGAGGAATCAAGAAGAGGTTTAACTTTTATTTATTATTTGAAACTACAGGATAAAACCAGATATCCTGTATGCAAAAAATGTTTTTGTCTATGCTGGCATTAGGAGAACGTTTTGTCAGAGAATAAGTGAAAACAAGTTTGGCAGATATGCGTGATTCACATGAAGCCTTACAAAAGAACAGAAAAAGTTCAAGAGCAACATCTTCAATCACCCGCCTCGTGCGTAGTTGGCTAACGCGCTTTATTCGTGTAGAGCCGACTGCTGAGGACGGGAAGATCGAGTTCGAACTGGGTGAACTGGGGTGGTTTTTCTTAAATGGTTTTCCACTCTCCCTCCACGCAAATGCGATTCACTTCCTCTAAATTCAACCTTCCCAATTCCTAATACATTCGCGTAATTAGTACTTAAGCGTATAACCCGAACGGTAGTAAGACGCGGTGCTAAAAAAAAATCTTCAATCTAAAGTGAAAACATACTGAACCATTATTTGATGAGCTCCCCAAGCTTCCATCGCATAATGCTAGAAAGAGCACTTCTAAATTGTTTTTGGAGCAAAGTAATTGGCTCAATATCCCAGCTATATACCATTTATTGTGAGATAGTAAATCTTATTGATGAAAATACAGTTAGTAGAACTAAATTTGTATCAACTTTTCAATAGAATAATAAGTCTTTATACACATTAAAAAAGATCAATTTGACACTTGTGCACAAAATGAAGTGGGAAACAACTGATGAAGATGGAATCACCATATAACAAGAAAAGAGAGAGCTAGGAAAGAAAAAGAAGACAGTAAATTTTGGCAGAACAGAAAGAGTTCACTGTGCTTACAATGGATTTGCTAGACATTAATGTGTCACCGTATGTACAGGCATGTGCTTTCTATTACAAGACCAAGCTATGCTGCCATAATTTAACGGTTTACAACTTGACCTCCCATAATTGCACTTGCACATGGTTTAGTGAATTAGATACTGATTTGACAGCCTCCACTTTTGCATCGCATCGCTTATAATTGACTACCTAAATTGTCATTCGGTTTTTGATAAAGAAATAATTATATACAGTGATGGGTGCACCTATCAGAATAGGAACAATATTTTAGCAAATGCATTGTCGGACCATGCTATCAATAATAAACAAACCATCACCCAGAAGTATTTGGAAAAAAGGGCATACTCATATGGAGTGTGATTCCGTGCACAGCACCAAAGAAATAAAATTAAAGATAAGGACAAATACATCTTCCAAGTAAATACATGGCTGTCATAGAAGAAGCGAGGAAAAAACCTTTCCCATGTGAAGTCAAGTGGATGAACCATGAAGGATTCACTGACTACTCCATGGCATCTTTACAAAGGTCAGGTAATAAGGGTTGATTTTTCTTTTGTTTTTTAACTTCAAATTTTATTTTAGCTTTTTGAATAATGTTTAGTCTATTTTTACACAGTGTTTCTTCAGATTTTATCCGAAAGAATATTTGGTTTGTAGAATTTTATTTAGATTGAAAATAATATATCAAAAAAAATATTTGGTGTGCTTACTCCAAGCTACATTACTAGAATATTAAAATAAATAATGAGGTCAAAATTTTATGATAAGAAATATTTTTGTTAAATTTTACATTTTATGTCTATTTAAAAAACCTTTTCCGAATCATTCCTCTACCCTTAAAATAATCTGTGTAGCCTTAATTTTGAACAGCCCTTTAACAGATGCCAAGATTTTTTAATTCCCACAAAATTTTTATCAAACTACATCTTTTTAAATTACAGGTTAAATAGCATAAGGCCTGGACAGAATAAAGTTACTGTTATAAGATGTTTCAAATAAAACCTCAAAGGAGATATTTGGTTTAAGCTTGACTTTGAAGAAGAGTAGCAACTGCTACCAAAACGATTTAGTGCTGGGTGTATTCCAGTGAAATGGCCAAAAATGAACAGTTCACCCAGGAAAATCACACTCCAAAAATGTAATCATTTGCAGCACCTAAAATCGGTTCTCCCTCGAGATTGTCATCTCTAATATGATTCACTTCCTCACGATTAGGAAGATCAGTTCCTCGTTTGTGTTTTTTTGGGAGGATACCATTTAATTATATGCTACTGTGGAGCTAATATTAATTATTAAAAAAAATTGTATTTTTTGAATACACCTTAAACATTTTTTACCAACTCAGTTAACTATTATGTATTTAATTACTCTCCGGCATTTAAATTATTTTGGTCAATAAAAGAAATACATTATAATAGTTTTTTGTATGGCAACTGAAACCCTTATTAAGTAAAAACTTATGTTATTTATTAATTTCTATGATATTAAATTAACCTGTATTTTACTTTAAAAATATAACTTTAACTTACAACACTGCAATATGTTATAAACCCCCATTTATATAGATATACATTAAATACAAAATGTCATAACCCACATAAATTCGTCTAATCTAAAATTTAGTATAATTTCATATTGGATATGAAAAACAGATTGTAAGATAACACTGTAATTATAATATATATATATATATATGTGATTTTCTTGTTTCTAAGAAATTTTTATCTGTCTCCTGTAAAATGTAGTTACTGTGGGTTAAAATATCTTGCCGTTTCATTTTTTTCAAAATTGAATGAAAATAAAATACAGTTTTGTCACTAACTTTTAGAACATATCATTTTGAAAGTAAAAATATATTGGCTATCAATAACGATCAAAATTTTTATACTTTTTCAATATCAAAATAAAAATTATTTAAAATATATTTAATAGTATTTTAAATTTTATTCAAGCTCATTACAACTACACATATGCTTCACTAAAGAAAATATAGTCATATTTAAGAATACATATTTTTTAATAATAATTGTTTTGAGATTTTCAGAATGTAATAATTTTTAACTAGATAAATACAAAAATAATTCGCATGAACATCAAATTTAAAACACAATATTCTACAATATAATGAATGTCTGTATACCATTTTGTTCTCAAATTTTTTTGTAATGTTTTTTTTCTTGGTCATATTTTTATTATAATATAAAATTCAACTTTTTCGAGGATATAATAATATATGTTTGTTATAAAAGTAAATGAAGAATGCCATCACTAATTTTCGACAAAACAATGGAAACCTCTTAATAATTTATTATTATAAACAATACCATCACCGGGCAACAGCTCAGTTGAAAGGGACTCCACGGTAATATTTTTAACTCTATGATCTCAAATAACAAAATTAGCAAATTACTAAAATGACTACAACGAGTAGAAAGAACTTTTCTAAAACCATTTCAAAATTTAATTCCAACTTTCCCAATAGCTATGAAAAACGCCTGAGATGGAAAAAATTGGTACAAGAAATTGATTCTGAAGTGACACCCTATAGTATATCTTGCGATCCCAAAGAAAATCTCAAACAAAAAGAATAATTTCATCAAAAATGTTTCATACTCTGCGAATAAGCCTAATATAAGAGGAATATCATCACCGCTACAATCAGAAGGTAGTACAGAGATATTTACCACAGAATATAAACGAGAAAATAAACCCACGATGAAAAACAAAGCTTACACCTATGCTAGAGAAGATGATATTGGTGAAACGGTCCTCGTGAATATGTTGGTGACTATAGTGAGAGATACAACCCACAAGTTCAAAACAATCGCCAAGAAAAGGTTAGTTCCACAGTGAATTCTATTTATCTGTCTAAAAAACCTAATATAAAGCACATGAAACAAGAGATAATACATAAGAAAGAGATGTTCAAGGAAGGAAAGAATTAGAAGAGGGGAAAAAATCTACTAAAAGAGAATGCACTAAAATTACCCCCAAAAACTACAAGGTTGAATCCGAAGAAATCACTGATTCTGATTCTGAAACTGAAGACAGAATATCAAATGATTCACCACAAAACAGGACACCTTACCACCCAAACAGGTCCTGTTCTTTCGGAAGGAGGACTTCACTACTTCAGGACTTACCTATGCAGGGCCCGGGTCCTCAGAACTACAACATCTCTTCTCAGTACACCCGTTTCGGAAAGAACAAGATGCCAGCCTTCAGTCTCGGTGGACGTCGTTCAAGCCATAATTTATCAAGAGCTTCTTCTGTGTACAGTGGTTCCACCCGATCCCAGATGCAATATTCCCACAGAGGGTATCATCCCAGACACGACCTAACTCCTGGACCTGCTGAGTATAGTCTACCTCCAACTTTCGGTTACAGCATCCCGGACAAACCCGCGTCGTCTGCCGCGGTAATCACCGGAAGACCAAAGACACCTGGGAGTATGAACAACCGTTCCCCTGGTCCGGCAGTCTACGGGGTCCCTAAGATGAACGTTTACAAGAAGAGGATCCCGACCTTCTCAATACTAGGGAAATCTAACAGTGGACTTCCAGCCAACTGTTCACCTGGACCTAATGCCTACTCTCCGGAGAAGTCAACCCTTTGGAAGAGTGGGGCCAAGATTTCCTTCGGCCAGAGGCATTCCAAGAAGTGTGCCACTTTGATGACTGAACAGGACAAGAATTGATTTTATTGTTTGTAACATTTCTCATTATGTTCGATAGTGGAGTTTAGGGTATTTTGATGCAGATTTAAAACAAGATAACACCTTTTTACATATTAAAATTCTTGATTGCTTCCCTGCACAAAAAAAAATGAATAAAATAAGTCTTTTGAGTAAACATTATCAAATTGATTTTCTAGCTTTAACATACTTTAAAATTATAATATTTTGATATTACACTTAATTTGGTTAATTTTAAAGTATATTTTTTTTTATAGCAAAGACTATTTTTCTAATCGTTTATTCGGACTATTGCAATGTTTATAGTAATTCCTGTCATATGATAGAGAAAACATTTTATTTCAATCTAGTTGAAAATAGCCGTTCTAAATGTACAGAACATACACAGGTTGTTGCAAGTTTGATTTTTTTTTTTTTAAGTTTACTAGAACCCATAAGGTGTGGATACACAAATAAACACTTTCACTGCTTGATATGTTTTATAACATAGAGCATATATCATAAAGAGCTCTCTTACAACACATGTTCAAAAAAATTAGGTTATCATTCAAATGGCTAGTTTTTATTTTGTGCACCACCGCGAACCAGGTGACAGTAATCCATTTAAAACATACATCACTCTTCGAGAAATGTTTCATTTGTTTTCCTCCAGCACGTCACGAATACTGATGAAACTATCACTCTTCTTCATCACTGATAGTAAAAGTACCCACAGGTAAACTGACACGTACCATCCTTTGGCCACTAGCGCTGACCCTCATGTACAATTCACTAGCACAGAGGGCTGCGGTTTTGACAATTTACGCACAGGCACGTCCCACCGCAATTTGTCACAACCAGACGTTAATGCTTCATGCATGGGGGTGCGTAAACGCATCCACTGTAGTGTACAGTACTTGCCGAGTGACAGAAGCGGCTCCAAGCTAGAGGCGGCTTAAAAATGGAAAAAGTGTAAACATTAACCATGTATTATTTTTGAGTGGGAGCGTTTGCTTATTTTACTTGGTAAATCATCTTTATTTCACACGTCACTATACACGTACAGACTTTATGAATGAAATTACGGGTGGTGTCTGCCAATTAAAGTTTTAAGCAATTTTGGTTTGAATCCTGATTAATTACATTAAGCTTTGTTGAAAGACGAGACCAGTTGTTTTTAAGATAAGTAGGTTCCACTATTTTTATTTTTAATACTAATGATAATATTATTGATAATATTATTTGTATCATCAGTACTGTCCTAAATTTAAAAAAAATAGTTTGTATTCAACCAAATGTTTAAAAAAAATCATACTTTACAATTTACAATAATTAATCTACATAAAACTGATAAGTATATTTTACGGCTAGTACAGTAATGGGAGCTTAGTACTAAATTAAATAGTATTTAAATTAAATATCATTTACAAAAGAATAACAAGGTAGTTTCATCGATATCTAGTAACTTATACAGTATAGCGAAAAAATTTATATATTTAATAAAATTATATCTTTACTATTTTAACTAATAAATGCTTCAAATTAAACTTAAAAATAACATCAAAATATTTTTAAAAAAATTTGCATATTCTTGAATTATTTAATTATTATAAGCAATGCCTTAAGATGGTCACCATATACCTACGGTGACCATACGTACTGTTTTTTGCAGGACAGTAATGTTTTTTGGGTTGATGTCCTGCTGTCCTACAGAACATGCAATAATACACCAAAAGGGACTGTTTTCTAAACCAAGTACTTCCAAAAATACTTCATTTTGAAGCAAGAGAAAATAATATTTTGAATTGAACAACGCTAGCGCAAGGAACATCATCCTTGAGCAGTTGGCAAACACTCAAGACATGTGCTGCTTTCTCTTGAACAAGAGTAGAACTTATTTCTTAAATCTGTGAAGATATTATCTAGCCTACCATTTTTAATTTCCTACTCGTGCCCATTTTTCGGGCTTACTTTGTTTTCTTTGTCTTCAGTTGTCTCCCCAAGTATGTGAGTGTAAATGTTGTGATGTCAAATAATGCGGTAAGCAAGTTCTTTAAAAAAAGTATTAACTTCTGAAAATTTTCTCTTGGTTGCCAAAGAGGGTACTTTTGCATATCATACAATTAAACATTATTATTATTATTATTAGCACCGCGTCTTACTACCCGTTCGGGTTATACGCACTTACGCTAATGTGCAATGGTAGGGTGATTGTGAGATGAAATGGAGGACCTACAGTTTAACGTGGAATCCGAACCACGGTGGAGGCCTGGCATTCCTCACATTCACAAGTTGTGATTAATACACGTCTTGTCAGAGGTGAAGGAAGGGTTTGGCATTCAGATAAATCTGTGCCGGGACCGAGGTTTGAACCCCGGACCCTTAGCACAGAAGTCTGACACCTTAACCCTAGACCACCAGGTCACCTTATACAATTAAACAAATGCAGAGTTTTGGTTCTCTTGACTGTGCGTCGAAGCTAGTAGTAGGTATGTTTGAACTAAAGTTCTCCTCAGCCCGCACTAGGACAGAAGAATTTGTAAAAAAGTTTTTGCGAAGTAGGCCCAGGAGAGATTGAATATTGATTTAGAAACAGCACATTATTCCGGCCTTATGATTGAGTCTTCCAATCACCATAACATTAAGATAGTGCCAATGATTGTATGCTACTTTGACTGTACCCAGGGAGTAAAAGTCAAGCTTCTGGAACTGAAAGACCTTCCTCGAGAAACATCTGAGCAGTTGCACACCTACGTTTACTCTACTTTGTTTTCATTCAATTTAGTGGAAAAGTGTGTTGGTCTTTCTGCAGACAATAGCAACACTAATTTTGGAGGCCTTAATCGAAGGGGGAACAAACCTGTTTAGGAAGCTCAACAACTCTTGTGCAAAAGCTGTATTTGGCATTGCACATGTGATAAACAACTTTATTCAAAATACAACAGACATGCTACCGATTGATATTGAAGTAGTAGATGTCAAAGATGCAATCTTTTTCAAAGACTTGAGTCCTCTGTTTGATGCCAGCTGTGGAGAGTATCATCTTAATGTATGAACCTTTGAAAGCGTATTTCCTAACTCTCCTTCTTGCCCAATAATATTGAAACATTTGTTTGAAAACCCTATGGGTGAAGCATGGTTGTGGTTTGTTCTCAATGTCAGCTTTCTATTTCACGAGGCAATTTTAAATATTAAAGGTGATAATAAGTGTGCAACAGATACCGCACTAGAATATTATGAGCTGCTTGAGAAATTGAAAAGCAGGGAAAATGTTGTAATTTTGCCATTGAAAGTAAGAAGCTGTCTTGGCATCATTGAAACAGTCAGAGAGTTGAATTACAGAAGTGATTTTTCTACAGAAGCTAAGGTTTTCTACTCAGGCTCCATTTTGCATATTTGTAAAAATAGAATGCTAATCTTCAATAGTTAAAAACTTTTTGAATGGGTCAGATTACATGAGCAAGTTACGTGGGAGAAGGTCCTGGCTTCGTTTGAGGCTTTCAAAGATGCCATTGGCTCTACTGCGGATGAAGATGGTCTTTTTGATGAAATTATAGCGTTAAAAAACGTTCTAGCTAGGGATAAAACTCCTTGGTGGAATGAGGGTAAAATTCTTGATCAAACCAGGTGTTTGGAAGCGTTTAATTTTTTGAATAAAAAGCTTCAACCTCTTAAAAACCTGCAGTAGCTATGTGAATTTATACTTTGCCTCTCTGCCACGATTGCTTGAATCGGGAGACTTTTTTCTCTAATAAATAACTATTGGGGGAGTGAAAAAATCCAAATGAGTATTGGGACATTAAAGGCTGTGATGCAGGTCCACACCAATTTTGACGAAAGCTGTATGGAAATATTCCTATACCTGAAATCTGAAGAAAAGCTTCTAAAAGCAATTCAAATCTCAGATAAATATGAATGGTATGATTGTGAAGCAAAATCTGGCACAAGTAGTTCCTAAATGGTTATTTTAAAATAAAAATTTTCCTATTGTATTATTTTAAGTACTGTAGTCCTATGTTTTATATACCAATGGTTTTGTACACGTGATTAGGCCTAAAATATTTATTTTTGCAAGTTTTTTTTAGAAGTTTTAGACACAAGTTTTATTTGCAAAAAGGCTGTGTACAAAATAATAAAAGCCAATCTAATACTTGATGTATATAAATTTGACTTTATGTAACTCGCTCTTTTAAACTAGTCTTCAAAAATGAATTTTATTAAATAGTTTTATCTTTAAGCTATTTTTCTTTTTCTCTCTCTATTATTTTTATTCTATCTAATCTATACATAAGTTAAACACGCACGTCACACACCATGGCATCAAATCATACAACTCGTATATGTGATATATTTTAATGTCCTGTTTTTTCTAAAAAAAATTATGGTCACCATACATATACCATACACTATTGTTTGCGACTTGACTTTGTGAAAAGTCTCTTATTGGATTGCTACAGATTACACCATGATTCTTTCTTTAGGTTCCTACATTTTCCTTGAATGAGCCGTGTAAACATGTTCCACAGTGAAAAGTCCGGAGCTGTTAAGTCTGGTGAATGTGGTGAGCAGGCGATGTTCCCGTATCTTAAAACAAGATGCCCAGGAAACATTTTGTAGAACACCTCTATTCACGTTGAACTTTTCTGACCCATGAACTTCAACGTAAAGGCATGGATATCAATAACATGGAGTTCCATCAAGATGGGGTAGCAGCCAAGACGACACGAACATAGGTCTACTCCAATGACCGACAACCCCCCGGCCATGCACCCATCTCCGTCACAACTTAGGCGGCTGTTTTTCTTGTGGAGCATGTTGAAGATTCATGTTTACCGCAAATCATCCAAGAACAATTAAGGAACTTAAAGAAATAGAAAATTCAACCAGAGAATTTGCGCAAAGTCATGTCAAGTTTCGAGAATCGCCTATAACAACGTGTTGCATATGATGGTGGCCATCTAAGGATTGTTTAATGATTAATTCAAGATTATGTAGAAAATTGTCAATCGTTTGTTTTTATTTTAAGCTTAATTTGAAGCATTTATTAGTTGAAATAGTAAATATACAGTATTATTAGATGTTTCAAAATTTTCTGCCCCACTGACTCATTGACTAGTAAAATAAAACCATTAAATTTAATCAGTTACGTGCTAGAAATATTATTTTCATCAAACGATATCTTAACAAAAACAAAGAGTAATATATGTGACGAAATATTATCAATACATTTGAGCAATTATTAATGAATAGTCTCAACGATAACAATCTAAAATAAAGATAAATCACCCAGCAACTATCAAAAGTTAATTTCACCCACATTGGTGGAAACGTGATTAAAGGCTTTTTGGTGACCCAGAAGAAATGAATTTACAATCCTCCCCCGAATAAATACAAGTACACTTAATCTTGATTTTAACTTATTTTATTTCCAATCCTTTCTTGTAAAGATGCAGTTTTCCCTATTAGGTAGTTTTAAGCCGATTACGATAAATATTTTTAAACTAAATAATTTAGGGTCCTCAAATCATGTGGAAAATAATGCCTGCCAAGTGAGTGCCGCGTTTTCAAAGAATTGTTCGATTGAAACAAATTACTTTTTTTACCTATGTATATTTCCAATTAGAGCTTTATTCCAATTCCATTTTGTCTTTTCTATGAAATAAGAACGATAAAGATTGAAAAATTCCGCTATATAGGGAAGATTCTTTTTCTCAAGTCAAGAACCTGAAAGTTGTTTTGATGGAATTTCTATATATCTGGCACTGGGCATGCACTTCGGCTGGGTATTGCCACCTGTACCATTTGATAGAAACCCTATATACTATGGGAGTTCAGAAAGTGTGGTGGCTCTCCACTACCTTCCACACTGAATTTCTATAAGCGAGTGTGAAAGGACTTACCAATTTTGTCGGGAAATGTATTTTCACATACTTTCTAGGGTTCCTTTTACATGCCACAAGCAACATGGGGCTGATGACGGCTTTACCTTCCGAAAAAAGTTGTGCTATGGATATTTATCGCTCAAGAAAAAAATATCAAACGACTCTAGCTGTATTTGAACCCAGAAAAATGAGATCTTAAGATGAGCACTGTACCTCAAGAACATTGAGGTTAGCTTAAGGTATTGCTTAACAAAACTAAATTTGTATGAATCTGCTCAAACAAGAATACACTTTTTCGATTTTATTATTTTACTTTGCATTTTAATATGCAATTTGGAGCATCGTACTGCATGGAGTAGAAACTTGGACTCTTAAGAAGATGGAAAAATAAATTCTTGGAGAACTTTGAAATGTGGTGCTGGAGAAGAATTTAGAAGATCGTGTAGACCGACAGGATGACAAGTGAAGAAGTCCTAAGAAGAGTAGATGAGAAGAGAACAATTTTGGATGCGATTCTTCGGCGAAAAGCAAATCGGACACATTCTTAGGAGTATCTATCTTCAGCATGACGTCATATAAGGAAAGGTTAATATTAAAGAGGAGCTTAGGAAGAAAGAGGATTCAAATATTGGATGAATTGAAGGACAGAAGACAATTCCTGGAGCTGAAGAAGGAGGCAAAGGTTAGGGAATTTGGAAGCCTAAGTTCTCTGACAAAAGGAATGGACCTTAATAAAAACAGAACTCATCATAGTAATAATAATATAATAAATAATAATAATAACGTTTAAAAACTGTGGAATTGAGACTAGTGGAATCGTTGAATAACCACAATTAAAAAGAACCCCATGAAAATAAGTGATTTTAAAAGAAGGAGACTATTAATTAGATCCTTATTTAATGGCGGTCATATGAAAAATGCTAAGAATCACACTTAGAAACGCTTTCTGTTTCGAGGGTTATCGTGTATCTAATTTCCCGGTTAATTAGCCACTAGATGGGCTGTCCAGAGAGGATGTAATATCTCAAAGTGAGTGAACTCTCCCTTTTTAAACTCTTACAGGATAAAACCTCTTTCTTTCAGGTCTGAGTCGGGCACAAGAGCCCAACAGCCAACCTTATCTAGGACTTATTCCTACTACTGACGTATGTGGTCCACAAAGATTCTGTGTGGTCTAGTTCTTTATTTTATCACCGCATCTTCCTACCCATCCGGGCTATATGATTATGTAACAACTACGCTAATGGTATGAGGGATTATAAAGGCTAGGTTTAGAGGAATTGTTCCCACATTTGCATGAAGAGAGAGAGATAGTGAAAAACTATTTCGTCAAAAACCGTACACCCGACCGAGATTCAAAGCTTGATCTCCTAGTCATTGACGACAGTATAGTCTACTTCGAGAGTAGCACGTGTGTGGTCTAGTTGTTATAAAAAATAAATGTACTGTAGCCTATATGCTCGTCTAAATATATTGTATTTCACCAGTACTTCATTAGATTAATGGACCAAACCACTGCGAATGAAACATGTTTTGCTTAATTGGACGAGAACGAATAAACATTTAATTTTATTACTTTGAAAAGGAAGGAACTGGTATAATTTTGTTAATTACTCTAAACATCAAAAAATCAAAAACATGTATGTGTGCTTTGTGAGTAGAGATGTGTTTCAACATGTTGTTATTTACTTCATGGATTAGAGGCGTTTATTAAATTAGCTTTCTTCTACATTCGAAAAAAAACAGGTTTCATTTTTTTTTCTATTCATTTTGTTTTATAAACGTGACAAAAATTCAGTATGATTGAGTTAGAAATTACTGAAAGAATTGGATTCAGATTCAAAGTAACCTCTAAGAGGTTTAATATGTTATCATTTGTATAGAAAAATAATCATTTTATTTTGGTACCTTCCACATAAATATTTCATTTGAACTATTTATTTTACTCAGAACATATTTGTTATAAATTCAAGTAAACATAATATATTAGTTATTAATCAACATAAATTGGTAATATTTACTTTTTTAACTAAATATAATATAGTTATCAACAACACTCGCCAACTAGCTTCATGATTTGTAAAAAAAAAAAAAACTAGATAATAGAGGAATCATCACACAAATATCGAGTCCTAGAGCCTATACGAACCTGGTGCTAATCTAGATTGTATCTCTTGATAACAAAGGCACTTCTATCGAGGTTGGAGCTGATATTGGAAAACGCTTAGCAGTTTCACAACATCCACTTTCCTCCAACCACGGCAATTTTCTGGTAAAGCTACACACGACTATTGAGTTACTAACACCACCACGATACACAACACCAAACTAGTCAAAAGTATTTATGATCTCTTTCATGAAACCAATCTCTATTTACTTTTTACCAGTATAATGAACCTGGTAATAATAACAGTATAAAATTGAACCAACATATAAAAAATTGTTTAGTAAATAACAAACCATAACTATTAGTTTAATCAACAGTATAGGCTAGTCATATATTCATGCCAATCTACAAATACAGAAGCTCCTCGACTTACGCGGTTAATTCATACAGAAGTTGAAAAACCGTACAAGTTTAATGGTGTTTAAAAACTGCATTTAAATACCATTAAACATGTAAGTTATATAATATGTTTCATCTAAAGTGATAATTAAAGCTAAGCTATTTGTACTAATGATAAGAAAACATTGAAAAAATGAAAATATATTCTTTATCGTATTGAGCACATAATATTATATAGGGCCAAAGTAAAAGCATAATGGACTAGGAACATTATTTAATATTTTTAAAGTGATGCTCGATAGTTAGTGTATTTATTCACAGGTTGAAGTACCACAAGCACGTATCTACGAATCCGCGTAGCTCGAACTATATATGTCAAGGTCTCGCAAACAACAATATCAATTATCTCTTTCACCAATAATATATATATATATACATATATTATACAATAAATACACACTATTAACTGCATATATGTTGATCTGAAATTTTGTGCAACATTTTTAATTAAGATTTATTGGTTATGTTCAGACAAATGATTGTACACATAAATGTATTCTACTCTTCAAAACAAATAATAAAATAGTGAACTTAATTAGGTAAAAATTAATCAACATGTTAGTGAAAAATATATAAAGCATCAGTCACCATCATTGTAACAGTCCATGGAAAAATAATATTCTGAAATGGATTCGTTGATGTTTCCCTATGACTTTTTTTTTAAATTCTAAGGTAAGGTCTCATCTCAAAACATATTTTATCCTTAAAGGGACTGCCTACTTGGAGGTAAATATTCACACATTTCAATATTTACTACGGGATTTGAAGTTCTTAAGCTTCAAAAGCACTAAAACTATCCTCAATCATCTTAAAATGCTAATTAAATTGGTTTAATGTCACTCCCCATCTAATTTGATATTGGCATTTAATGTTAGCCCTAGCAATCCAGTTATATTTTTCCCCAAGTTTTACCAAGGGGCTATTCATATATTTATAGATCTGTTAGTTTTTATGTTTTTAAACATATTTGACTGATAATTATTGTATACAAATTAATTAACAAAAAATGTATATGTACAATTTTTGGTAAAATAACACAATAATAAACTAGTCCTCGCTAACATTTTAGAAAACATTCTAAAGTAGTTTAAAGTAAGGAGTGATAATAATTGAAGTTAAGACTTATATAGAATGATCTAGAAATAACTATGAAAAAATATAAAAAATGTGAATTTAATGAATAAGAAAGTTTCAAAATTGGTAGATATATTAAGTGACATTAAACTTCAAGGTGATTGATTTTAATTTGATTCCAATGAACAACAAATTGTCAGATATGAAAATTTACAGTTAATTAACATAGCAGCATCAACTGACCTAAAATATAAGTTGACAACAAGTCTAAATACAAGTATTAAATGTTAAAAATGTGTTACAAAACATTGATATCATAAAGTAAGGACAAAAAAACGCTAAAAGTTAAACTGTGTTAAAATTAAAAGTTATAAAATTTGAATTAATAGGTTAACATCTGCCATATGAAATTTATTATTATTAATATTATTTAGCAGCACGTCTTACTACCCGTTCGGGTTTTACGCTTAAGTACTAATTACGCTAATGGATTAGGAATTGGGAAGGTTGAATTTAGAGAAAGTTAACCCGCATTTGCGTGGAGGGAGAGTGGAAAACAATATAGGAATAACCACCCCCAGTTCACCCAACCGAGATTCGAGCCTCGATCTCTGCGTCCTCGGCGGTCGAGCTCAACACGATAAGCGCGTTAGCCAACTACGCTATCGAGGCGGGTCATATGAAATTTAAATAAAATGATAACGTGTTCTTGTTACAAAGATTTGAAGAATATAATAATATTGAGTGGACATAAACAAGGTTTGAAGTCCAAATATGTTAGGTAAAAAATTTATGAAATTTTAAAGTGATGTATAAAATCTAGGCCTTATCTTATTACATGTCCCATTACTCCTTGTGATAATCATCAATCGAAAATTGCTGGATTATATTCTTCCGACATGTTTCGGTATTTAAAATACCAGAATCATGGAAACTGTAAAAGGAAATTAAAGAACATGAAGAAAATTAAAACTTGTGTCTTACAAAAGTCTTCATATTTACCGTTATATTAATGAATTTTTAAAAGACAATTAATAAACAAACAAACACACCCAGTCGTTGTAAGAACCACTCTGTGTTGTTACGACAGCGAGATGTTAACTAACTAGGGTGAGGTTGGAGAGAGAAGATTTGAGGCAAAAAACAAGAGACTAATGTAAAACGAGCTATGCAAGGTAAAGTTATCATGACCACGGTGTAAAATGTTGGGTTGGGACACTACTATTGAAACCAGTGAATGTAGAATGATCCATGAGAGTAAGGGTAGATTGATTAATGGAAAGGAATATAAAATGAAGGATAAGGAACTAATCTTCTCGACTCCGGCTCGAACGGGTCATTATCTACGCTGGAAGATAGAGCATGATAAAAGAGGATACAGAATTTAAATGTTTTTAGGTAAATGCGTTTTTTGTGTTGACAAAAATTTGATTTGATAGTTGTAATTGTTCTTTAATGATTGATTTATTTTGGAATATAGCTGCTTGAATGAAAAAAAATTCAGCAGTGTATAATTTCCTACCTCTATGAGATATGTGAAGGGGTTTCATACATTTATCTATTGGTTTAGGTTGATTGTTAGAGTTTTTTAAATGGTCTGCAAATTTGGATTTAGTCCTCTTGTGTTTGAAATCATAAAAGTGTTCTTTATAACGAGCCCTAAAACTTCTGACAGTCTGGCCATTGTATTCACAAGAGAATTTATAAATTCCATTTTTATTATATTTATCATTTTTGTTTAAATTACGGTTACTAAGATTTATCTTTATTGTATTAATGATGGATAATGAAATGTTGGGATTAAACTTTTTAATAATATTTGTGATGCGATGAGTTTCAGGACAAGTGTAAGAAAATTTAACCCATTTATTCTTTTGATTAGAGTTATTTTGGTTATCATTAATAAGGGTGGTTGAGAAATTATGTATCTTAGTTTGTTTTCTGTTTGTTTATGATTTTGTAGATGGTAGCATGAGAATAACCATTATTATTATCTATTAGTTTGATTGTATTAAGCTCAGTTTTGTAGTTGGATTTACTGAGGGGGTTATTTAGTAAACGATAAACTAGGCTATTGAAGGCAGCGAGTTTATGAGAAGTGGGGTGATTCGAATCATTAGAGATGATAACATCAGTGTGGGTGGGTTTCCTATGTATTTCTTAGATTGATTTGTTGTTCAAATTTTTGGAAATGTTGAGGTCTAAGTAGATTATACTGCCATTATTTTTATTCTAAAGATTGAAAGAATGATTAGGATGAATGTTGTTTATTAGTGTGGATACATCAGAGAGATTTGGGTAATTTTCATAGATAATTAGGATATCGTCTACATATCTGCAATAAAATTTGATGTTTAGCAAATTGTTTAGGTTATTGAAGATGATAGGGTCATATTTTTGTAAGAATATTTCTGACATAAGACATGATATAGAGGAGCCCATTGCAAGTCCATCATTTTGTGAGAAAAATTTGTTGTTGATTTGGAAATAGTTTTGGGTGGTGACAAATTGGACTAAATTGGAAATCTGATCAATGTATGCTTTAGTAAATTCCAGAGATGTTAGAGATTCTTTAATAATGTTGATTGTTTCTAATACTGGCACATTAGTGTAGAGGTTGGAAACGTCTAATAAAACCAAAACTCTTGAATTCATTCAGAAGAACAACATAAAACCAGCCTTTTGTTTCATTCAGAAGAACAACATAAAAGAACTAGAATCTGACCCAACCAACAAATACAAAAAACTTAAAAACACAATAAAGAAGTCCCCTTTAATAATACAACAAATAGATTATTTCAGATTTCTCAACATGAATCCCCCAAACCCCACCTCTACGTCATTACCTAGAATTCACAAAAAGAATATTCCAATCAAACCTCTAGTATAGTATTAAAATGCACCAGCATACAATCTTGCCAAAGAGAAAGCCAAAATACAATTTGAAAACTAAAAACTTCCCAATACATTCAATAATGAAAGTTCTATTCAACTAACAAGAAAGTTAAACTCAATTTCTATTAACAAAAAATACTAAATTAATTTCATTAGACGTTTCCAACCTCTACACTAATTTTATTTAAATTTCAAATGGCGGATGTTAACCTATTAATTCAAATGTTATAGTTTTTAATTTTAACACAGTTTAACTTTAAACATTGTGTTGTCCTTACTTTATGATAACAATGTTTTGTAACATTTTTTTACATTTAAAACTTGTATTTTAGATTTGTCGTCAACTTATGTTTTAAGTCAGTTGATGCCGCTATATAAATTTATTGTAAATCTTCATATTTGATAATTTGTTGTTCATTAGAAGCAAATTACAATCAATCATCTTGACGTTTAATGTCACTTAATATATCTACCAATTTTGAAACTTTCTAATTCATTAAATTCACAATATTATATATTTTGCTATAATTATTTCCAGAACATTATATCTAATTCTTACCTTCAATTGCTCCTCAATAATTGAAAATTTGTTAGTCGTTATTTGGATCACAATTTATCTGTGCTGATGCCAGATGGAAGCTAAATTTTAAATCAATAAAAACAAATGTTTAATGATTCATATATTCAGTGCTGTCATAATTAAATTCAACCCATGCTGTCACAAGTGAGACAAAGAATATTCCTACATCCTTAGGGGTTAAGGAGAGGGGGAGAATTTTATTAACCCCTAACTAAAAATATATATAATCGTTGAAGAACTGTTTACAAATACAACACCAAAATAGTTATATGGATAAATGAGAATCTTAGTAGACAGCTTTTTGGAGGTTTAGTATATTCAGATTCAAATTAGGGGGTTAACATTATAACATATTAATGTATGGGCTCAACCAACCCCCTCCCCCTCTTCTTAGGATTGCTAGGGTTTTAAATAATATTGATGTAATTTTATTTGACCATTAAACTTAAAATCGAATTTCCTTGAAGTATATAACGGGATTCATACCGTTCATAACCTTTTTGGCGTAATCCGTATTTTGAAATAACTAATTGTTTCTCACATAATGCGAGATTTCTGAGAATCCTCAATGCACCTCAGTGTTCTGCAAAGAGACACTTATAAAATTATAATATACAAGATTAAACTTTAATAACCTGATACCCGCCTCGGTGGCGTAGTTGGCTAACGCGCTAGTCGTGTTGAGCTCGACCGCCGAGGACGGGGAGATCGTGGTTCGAATCTCAGTCGGGTGAACTGGGGGGGGGGGTTCCTAAATGGTCTTCCACTCTCCCTCCACGCAAATGCGGGTTTACTTCCTCTAAATTAAGCCCTCCCAATTCCTAATCCATTAGCGTAAATAGTACTAAGCGTATAACCCAAACGGGTAGTAAGACGCGGTGCTAAATAAAATAACCTGAAATAAAATAACACCAACATTTTAATTCACAATTAATGCATTTTAAAATGCCTTCTAATCAAAGTGAATCCACATTGAATACCAATTTATATTTTTTCTAAACTAAGCATTTTATTCAGCTCAGATATCCCGATTTCTTTCGAATTATTAAATATATGAAATGTTTTTCATTCTATATCTTTGAGAGACGTAGTATGTTGGTGTTAGCACTTACGAGACATTTATATTGTCTTCCTTCTTTCCCAATACCCAGTGGATCACTTCAATGTGACCAACTTCTCCACAACAAATAACGTCTTTTTCTGTTTCCCACTGATTCCCTTTTACACTCTATCTTTTTTTTCCCGCCTTATTCAATCTCGTACAGGAGAAAAACCATGAAAAGTACATATAAAAATAACTTGTAACGTAAAAAAGAAAATCCTATCAATAAAAGTAATAGTTGTGAAAAAAACAAGCTGTCAACTGTTAAGTTACTATTTTAAAAGATAGAAAATAAATGATCATCAGTATAAGTTAAGTTTTATTTGAAGCAATAACATTTTAAACAATAACGACCCACATTGGTGGCCAAACGTACTAGACGTCAATCTCGTGTGTCAAGTTTTATAGGGTGTGGGAGGTATGTTGATTAGGGTGCTATTTCCTAAATGGGTTCCCTCCGTTCCTCTAAATAAATAATGGTAAATCTTCTTTAAATTCTACCTCATCCATCCTTACATCATTAATGTAATTAAATGCGAATCGCCTGGAGGTGTTGTAAAGCGAGTAGCAATTGTTTATACATAAGACTTGATAATTATTTTTTATTTGTTGTTGTAAAATTTACTATTTTCTGAAATTTCATATCATAGTTCTAGAATAAAAAACCTTTCGTTTCAGTTTCATTTCATGTTTTATATCAATTAATTTTTTAAACATAATTTTGGATCTGTTACCAAATAATTATACAATACATATTTTAATTTAATGACTCTACGAGACCTCTAAGCGTTTATACTTTCCAAATATATATATACATACCCGTGGTTCTCCAATGCAATAAAAAAAGTTTAAATTAAATTAAAATCACATTGATATGCACAATCTCTATCTACAAACGTATTTGGATACTATCTTTTTATTCCTAGTCAGGCCTTTAGAGGATGCTATTTTAATTAGGATAGGAATTGTTAATATAACTAACAGGCCTTAGTTATATGAGAAGAAACTCCCGCCTATTAAAAATAAATGGTATGGTGCACCACACAGACTTTCTCTCTCCTTTGTCTTACTATCTCTTACGAAGGGAGATTTGGGGAAAAGGGGGTTAAAAAATAATGAAATAAAAAAGATTAATATTGGTTACACAAGGGTCAACACTTCGTATTAAAATTTCGATTTCTGGTTAAAATTTTAACATTTTATAAGGTGTTGCACATCTTCAAGTCATCGCATTGATATTTAATTATTCATATATACATTTTGACCAATAAAAAATATAAATATTGACTATTGAGTCTAAAATGGAGATTGATCATTGCTGTGCAAACATTTCTCCTAAGAGTTTTAAGTAAAAATAACATACTTTTTTAGATACTTATATTTAATTACTCTATGGCATTGGAGAATTATTGCGTTAAGACTTAAGTAGTATATGTTTACAACTTAAGCTCACAAAATTGTATTAATATATTTGCAAATATCTCAGAAACTGTTGCTTTTATAAAAATATATGTCAAATAAAAGTTTTTTTATTTCTAATAGTCCTACAATTTTGCAATGATAAGTTTTTAGTTTCTCCAATAGTTGTGGAGATACGGAAATTAACGCATCTGTAAAGTACCCTAAAAATCATTTTCATAGGAAAATGAAAATAGCCAGTTTATTTATAATCTTAATCAACGCCTAGATACGAACTTTAATTTAAAATTGTTTGAGCAGATTTTGAGAAAGACTATTTTTTCTCTTTTCGCCCTTTATAAAACTACTCTTAATTTTAAGTTTTAATAGACACACAGACAGACGGCAATGCAAAGACTATTTTTTAGGGTTCGGGGATCATGAGACGCCGACATCCATCAACATTTCAGGTTAGTTTTTTTTACGGTCGCAATACTTAAACTTTAATGTCCAAAAAGTTAAAAAATATATATATAATTGCGTATAGATTGAAAGTTATTGATTTTATAAAAATAAGTTTCGAATAAAATATTTGTATTATAAATATATATACATATTTGTAATGCTAAGTAATTTCATATCTCAAATAGTTTCGGAGCTATTATAAAAAATGTTAATTTACGCATCAGACCGGAGCCCTTAAAGCCATTTTGCCGAAATATTGAGAGTAGCCATTTTGCTTGGAATATATATTAATGTTTATAAATGAAATTTAATCAAAATCGTAATGCCGATTTTGAGAAAATCGACTTTTTCTCTTTTTTCCCTTCAGTAAACTACCCTTAATTTTAGGGGTAGATATCCATTTCCAAAAACCCCTCGGGGAAACCCTATGAAAACCCAAGATATCAACTTTTAGCTTAATCAGTAAAATAGTTTAGGTTCTAGTTGGAGGTACAGACAGACAGACAGACAGACAGACATACAGACGGAAATTCAAAAACCACTTTTTGGATTCAGGGAGTTATGAAACGTCAAGATTCATCAAAATCTCGAGTTCGATTTTTTTGACGATCACCATACTTTCTCTACCTGTAAGATAGAAAGTAAAAATGTTAGGTACATCATGTAAAGATTCATTATGTCATGTTTTTATCGTACTACAGTATTAAGATTTCTCTTTGGATTTAAAGTTTAAATTTCTCCTAAATATTGTTCTTGCTGATCAATGTATACACAGAAAACCCCAACAAATTAATACTATATTTAATACTGAGTGGTATTTATATATTAATTTTTATTAATCGAAAACGACACTTGACACGAGAATATAACTCTGGATCTTTGGCTTAGTTCTCCATTGCTTTACCACTGATATATTCAGGAAACGTTCAGTACTCAGGATCAGTCAACACTTTATAAATAATAACTGCTGTTCGCGTGGTTTAAGACGTCAGTCTCTCAATATATGTTAAAAATTACAAAACATACGCCTTAAGTACTCGATCAATAGCTTAGAATGTTAAATTCAAATCACTTAAATGAGCTATTAAAAGAAAAGCCTTTTGAACAGCCGCCATATTGAAACAGATAGCTAGATTGAAAAACTATTTAAATATGTACATCATTCGGCCTATGTTCAAAGAAGATACAGTACCCGCCAAACTTTGTAATAATTGGAAAGCTTATTTGACAGTAATCTCAAAACAATCATATATATTTTTGAGCATAAGTAATTTTGAAATAAGAGATCGTAGATAACCAGATCAAAGAGCTATGCACCATACTTACTTTTTCTTTACTACGATCAAAGAATGTCCATAACAAATCTCGCTATGATACATCCCCGAACTGGAAAGTTATCGTGTAGCAAAGATATGGACAGACAGATGGACGAAATGCCAACTGCTTTAGTTAAAATAGAACCTCGTTTCACCTGGTCAATAAAGTGTTTCCAAGATCTTATATTCCTTAAAAAAAGGATGGTTAAAATAAAATACGTTGAATATCGTTTTTAAAGATAACTATTATATACTGTAATTTGTCACTTGGTAGACTAAAATCCATGGTGATGGTGCAAGTAAAAGAGGTTGCCTTCTGTCCTAGTTAAGGTTAAAGTTAGATCTAATTTAGTTATAAAGTAATACATTAGTTTATGTCAATACTTGCTTGAAAGAAGACAACAATAGAACAAAGCAATTTAAGATCTGGACTAACAATTTTCCTAGTGAAAGACTTGGCATATAACATCTCCAATAAACTCATTTACGTTATCATTAAGAGTAATGCCCTTCGCAATGGGCTTACAACGGTTAAATTATAATCAGCTAAAAGTCAAAACCCTTGGAACAAAACAATTAAATAGGTAAATATACATAAACGTCATCTCGTGACAGACAGATGAACTAACATTAGTTCCTTTAAGTTGACAAAACGATAGCATGTCCATCATATAATTAACTAGCAATAGGGTACAAACAGATCCAAATCATGTGACAAAATATTATAAAGTATAATAGAACATATTTAAAAGTGACCTGAACAAGGATATATTAAACAGAAAGAAATAGTTTGTTTTTTAGAAAATTGTAGCCATCTTGTGACGCTTCGATAAGTTACAAACTAGATCATTACTAGTGTACAGAGAACAAGTCCCTAAATATATATTTAAGCAGCCAAACAACACCATCTGAACGCGACCAAACATAACAAACAAGATGGAAAGAGTCCATTGAACACGTTTAATAAGATAAACAAGCCGCCTAGTGGCAAACTAATTGTTTAAATTTAATTTTAAGTTTCAGACGATATTTCAACATAATTATGTTCAAAGAAAATATTCAAGCTCAAAGCCAAAATCTAAACAAATACATTATTAAAGACCAAAAAGATCATTTTGAAAAAGATTTAGATTATTTCAGGCAGAACGAGAATTTATAAAAAAATATACAGACTATATCTACTGCAGATAACGTCACTTACCTACGCTGAAATCGGTGGTATAATGAGTACCCACACAGGCTAAACATATCAATATATAGTCCAAGAACAAGATCACGTGAACTAAGAGACCTAACTAAAGGATGCCAGGGGAAGATGGAGAGAGAAAGAGGGAGGGAAATCATGAGGTATGCGTTGTCTGACTGGACGATTTGACGCTGATCCAGAAGGCTCCAGAACATACTGGACTGGTCTCCATATTTTAAAAATAGGCTCTTGGGCGTGACGTCACTGCCGCGAAACGTAATATTGATACTCTCCACTCTCGCTCAGTCTGATAGCTGCAAGCGTGTGGGTGGGGTCGGGAGCGCACGTGTCTCTTTACGAGTGAAGAAGTGAGTTTTATAAAAAAAAATCTTTTCTTCATGTTACATGTACAGACTGAATTGTAAAATCCATTGTTTTAGGGTTCAAATAAAACGTAAGGATTCATCATAATCTCGAAATCAATATTTTTTTAAGATCACAATACTTTCTCTTGATATGCGAAAATAAAAACCAAAAGTATGATGGATAAACTATGGGTGATCGCAGTATCTTTGATAGGTTTATAAGTCGATTGGGGCCCAATAATGTTGCCAAACCCTGCCCTAGATCCTTCGAATTAAACTCAGATATAAGTTTCTAGTATTAATGATTGAATTAGAGCTGATTCAGCTTTTCCAATCACCTGAGTATAATATTTAAAATATATTGAAGTGACTATACATCCTATCTTTTGCTGCAAAGTCAACGTCAAGACGGCTTCCTCGTTTTTCTCAACCACATTGCCTGTGGTGTCGATGCCAGCTGTCAGTGAACGTCGTTTGAAAGTCGGAAATATGGTTGGAGGGGTTGGTAACATGTAAGGGAGGGGGAGGCACGAGAGATGAGACAAGAGTTAAAACGGAGAAAATCTAGGTATTTATTTGTAAAATTTAATTTATATTCCCAAACGTAGAATTTTGTATATATCATAGTTAAAAACTCGTATATTAATATGTATAAAATATGATGAAAGTATTTTAAAATCATAAATATAAGAATAATTTGTTCAAAAATTTAAGTTCATTAAAATACACTAATACGTATGTCCATACCCCAATATCTACGAGTTGAATTTTTTTGATTATTAGAATATATTTCACGCATTCATACGTCGAATGATATTATTTGCAGCTTTCACTTTAAAAAGATATATTCAATAATATTAAAAACATTAAAAAATATAGTTTTTTCAATGTTAGCCAAAAAATAAGTATTTATATTTTCAAAAAGTGCTATTAATATAAAACTACATTCGTAAGTAAATAAAGGCACTTACAGCATGACTATATGAAAACGATACTTCAAATAACAAACATATTTTTTGCAGTCAATGTTTATAGTATTTTCTTTTTTCATTAATATTATCTGATAGATATTGATTTCGTATACAAAAAATGAAAGATGAATATCAAATGACCCGGTGTAGGTATACATGAAAGTAGTTCAAGTAACGTTTCTATCTGTCAAATGAGGTAATTTCTATTAATATCAGAGTGGTTAGCAATTTCTTACCCCCATTAACGGTTTGGGTTACACAACTATTGTGGTTAAAATGCTCAGACCCAATTATATCAGATTTAAAGATAACCATATCCATATTGTTATATTTACATATATTGGGAAAATAAAACAAATAAATGAATATGATTTGCAGGAGGAGAGTTGACCTTTAATATTATTACAATATCTACTTTCTCGCTATCTTACAGGTAGAGAAAATATTGTATTCGTTAAAAAAAATCGAACTCGATATTTTGATGAATGTTGACCCCCCAGAATCCAAAAAAGTTGTTTTTGAATTTCCATCTGTCTGCCTATTTGTCTGTACCTCGGATTTAGAGCCTAAACTATTTCATCGATCAGGCTAAAAACTTGATATCTAGGGTTTTCATAGGGTTGCCCCAAGGAGTTTTAGGAATTGGATATCTAACCCTAAAATTAAGAGTAGTTTATGATAGGGCAAAAAAAGAACAAATCGATTTACTCAAAATCGGCTCCAACGATTTTGTTTAAACTTCATTTATGAACATTTATAAATATTCTAAACAAAATAGTTACTCTCAATATTTTGGCAATATGACTTTAAGGGTTCCGGTCTGATGCGTAAATTCTTAATATTTATCAAATCTCCGTAACTCTTTGAGATATGAAATTACTTATCATTGCCAATATGTAGGTCTATCTATAAGGGTTCAGCCAGACTGACAAGCGTGCGAGCGAGCGCGCAAGCGACTGGGTGGCCAAACTGGCGAGCATGTGAGTGCGTAATTAGCAGATAGCTCTCGATAGTTGTTGCCGAGAAGGCTCTGAATCTTGGCTCGGTGAACTGAGGGTAGTTTTTGACAAGTGATTTATTGTTGTGGTTTTCTCATCCTCTCTCCACGCTAATGAAGATTCTTATTGGTAAAGCCCTAGTTTTATAATATTGAAGTATTTTAATATATCAATTCTATACATATATATATAAGTATTTTAACACATCAGTTTTATACATATATATAGAAGTATTTAACATATAAGTTTTATACATGTATATATGTATAAAACTCATATGTTAAAATTCTTCAATATTATCAAAGTAGGCCTTTACCAATGAGAATCGCCATTAATGTGGAGAGATGATGAGAAAACCACAACAATAAATCACTTGTCAAAAACTACCCTCAGTTCACCGAGCCAAGATTCGGAAACTCCTCGTCAACTAACATAAGCCATACCTATATATATATATATATATATATATATATATATATATATATATATATATATATATAAAACCATATATATGTATGGTTTATGATCTTACCAATTAAATTAAGCCGTTATAACCAAGTGTGCTAAATCTATTGATAATAATAAAAATGTAAAAATTAGATTTTCCTAGCACTCAATGAACCAACATAAAATAATATTGTCTAGCGCCTGTAAACTAGACTGTACCAGGTCAAGACAGCAAGCTTGAAAAATAGAACCAGTTCTATCTTTCAAGCGTGCGCTCAGACGCTTGCTGGCTCGCTCTAGTCTGGCCACATCTCATTACAACCAATGTGCTAGTTTTTATATTATAGTCGTTCGCGCGCTCGTTTGCCCAGTCTGGCCGCCTTTCATTTGAAACAAATTTAGATAAAACCAAGAACTTTCAAACTATACGCAATTTTATATATATATATATACATATATATATTGACTTTTCTAACACTAAAGGCTAAGTATTGCGACTTAAAAAGAATCTTACCCGAAATGTTGATGGATGTCGACGTCTCATTACTCCCGGAACCCTAAAAAGTGGTTTTTGCAATGCTGTATGTCTGTGTGTCTATTTAACCCTAAAATTAAGAGTAGATCAATAGAAAGCGAAAAGGGAAAAATCGATTTTCTCAAAATCGGCTCTAACGAATTTGATTAAAATTTATATATAGGCGTTGATCAAGATTATAAATAAAATGGCTATTTCCATTTTTCTATTAAAATGAATTTTAGGGTTATTTACAGAAGCAGAAATTTATGTATCTCTGCAACTATTTGAGATACTAAATAACTTATCATTACAAAATTGTAGTACCAGTACTTTAAAAAATAACAAACTTTTATCAAAAATATATTTCTATAAAACCAACAGTCCCTGAAATACGGTCAAATATATCAAAACAATTTGTGAGTTTTTGTTGTAAACATATACTACTTAAGTTTTAACGCAATAACTCTGTAATGCCATAGAGTAATTAAATATAAGTATCTCAAAAAGTTTTTTTCCCCTTTACCCTCTTAGGAGAAATTTTTGTACAACAATGATATATTTCCTTCATTTTAGGCTCTTTAATCAATATTTACATTTTTTATTTGTCAACATTTATAAATGAGGATTTGAATAGCAATGCGATGAACCGAAGGTGTGAAACAACTAATAAAAACATTAAAACTTTAACTGGAAGTCGAAATTTTTATACGAAGTGTTGACCCTTTTGGACCCAAAATCGATCATTTTTATTGGTAAAAACATACAAATGAGGACATTCTTTAGAAAAAAAATTATAAAATCTAAAACTGGGACTCAAAAAATGTTTTACGTAAGTACAGTAATTATGTTTGGGTTTACTAGTGAATATTATTTCGTTTCACACATATTACGGGCTTTGAGCAAATATTTCAATCTTTAAACAATAGAGCCAGAAAGTCTGTATGGAGCTTCGTGCCACTTATTTTTAAATTTCTCTTGACCCCCCGAAGAGGGAATTAGTATTGTAATCGTCAAAAAAATAAAATTCAAGTTTTTGATAAATGTCACCATTTCATGACCCCCTTAAACAAAAAAAAATAGATTTCTTGATTCCTTATATCTCTCTTCCTGTGTCTATATGCATGGGCGTAAAGAGATAAAATCAATTCTACCAAAATTTGCTCAAACGATTTTGACTACATCCTACATGGTGCGGCAGAAATATATGACGGTTTTTCAAGTGTAATAACTTTTGTATTTTCGAATAAAAAATTGTTTACATTTTGTCATTAAATTAAGAATATTTTGCCATTGGTTTTTACACCACGAAATGAAACCATTTTTAGAATACAAGCTAGGTATGGAAATTAACGTCTTGCAAATGTCCTCCATTTTCATTCACACATTGCTGAAGTCTTGCTCTGAAGTTAATCATGACATCACGGCGCATGTTTATCGGTATTGCCCTAATTTCACTTTCGATAGCAACCTTGAGCACTTCCAAAGTGCGTGGTTTATCAATTAAAACTTTCGACTTCAGATAACTCCACAAAAAATAGTTACACGCCGAAATATCAGGTGACTGCGCTGGTCATGGGATATCTCCACGAAGTGAAATTAGGCGTTGTGGGAACATGTCTCGAAGCACTGCCATGGAAACCCGTGATGTATGGGGGGTTGCCCCGTCCTGCTGGAACCACACTTGGGCATTGTTCAGTTGCATTCTTCGCATTTGGGGTCTGAGGAACTTTCTTAACATCAAAACATAGCGATCAGAATTAACCGTAGCACTTTGACCATCCTGTTCGAAGAAATACGGGTCAATGACCCCACGATGTGTCATCCCACACCATACTGTTACTCTTTGTGAGTGAATGGGACGCTCATGAATTGCTCTCGGGTTCGCTGCAGACCAATACCGACAGTTCTGTTTATTAACGAAACCCAAGATAGGAAAATGGGCTTCATCAGACATGATTACGATAGTGTCATCAGTCGTCGTTTCCAACATCGTTGTAGCGAACGCAAGTCGTGTCACATGATCACGAGGTTGTAACGTCTGAGTATGCACTATTTTGTACGGGTGGAAATTCAAATCCAAGTGTAAAGCAAGATTTGTGGGAATGAAAATGGAGAACATTTTCAAGACTTTATTTCCCATACCTAGCTTATGTTCTAAAAATGGTTTCATGGTGTAAATAACAATGCCAAAATATGCTGAATTTAATGACAAAATGTAAACAATTCTTTGTTCGAAAATACATAAGTCCTTACACTTGCAAAACTGCCATATATTTCTGCCACATCCTGTATATAAAGGCATTTTGTAACATGAAAACTCAAATGGCAACTTATCTTTTCCCTTGAATTGACTTTAAGGGAACTTTAGATAAGAGAAAATCTCCAATTTTCAACATATCCTCACAACTAGTTCAGATACAAATAACTTATAGTTGTAGAATTGTACTACTATAAAAAAATGCTAGAAATATTTTTATAAAACAAATAGTTTCTGAGCTATGAACCAATATTGATATTTTTTTATTCAGCAATTTGGAATTTAAATTGATTGCTATGTTCTTAGGAGGACAGAGATATTCTTCTTTCTCAGTGTTGTTATAGTAGTTTATATGATTTATTTTATGCTTTTTGGTGGAATATTCATATAAAAATGAAGGTTTACTACTTCTTTTCACAAATCTAAAAGGTTTTTAGTAAATGTCTCTATTTTAAGATAAAGGATAAAATTCTGTGCAATGAACCATACCATCATTTTTAAAAGATGCTGCTCAAGGCACAAGGAAAATTTACTAGAATCGTATACATTTTTAATGTATAACAAATAATGTAAAATATATTTTGAAATGTTCTTCACATTTCAATAAAGCTGAAATATTATATTTTTTTTTACTAGCATCTTTTAAATTATTTGAATTGACCTATTGTTTCTAGATGTAGACTGCCTCATAAAGTACAAGTCATAGAATGGGGCAATATATTTATTTTACTATTCACACAACCCGTTTCTTTGCCTACGATCCAACTATACACAAATTATAAGAATATACATATTTTAAATACTTACATTTATAAACAATTAAAATATCACTTTGTAACTATAGTATTATAAACTATATCACAGGTAAGATTAATTATTGATGTATTTGAAGCATAGGTATCGATAAATAAACATGTAAGTATTCTATGTAGGGTAAAGTATCGTATTTAGTATATTTTTTGACTACAAATATGACTATATATTTTTTATATCAAATTAAATCAAAGGTCAGAAGAAAAGGTTCCTCAGAGCGGGAGAATTTCTCCTTAAATATATTAATGATACTCTCATATGCTAGTGGTAATTAACAGCCTTCTTTATTCTAAAATGTTAGGAATCAATAAACAAGGACTAATTTCTAAGCATGAAAATAGGATGTTAAACCATATTTTTCTCAACATTCATTTTTACCATCACACCTTACTGTCTGTCCAGGTTAACCCCTTGTCTATTTCAATAAGACAAGGAAAGGATGAGGATGGACAATCTAATAGAAAATGTACCCACATTCTCGTTTAGCGAGAGCAAGAAATTATTTAGAGAAAACCCACCTCAACAAGCGCAACCTGGATGTGTACACTGAACCTCCTGTCACCTGCAAAGCAAACCAGATTAAATTAAATAGGGTGTTAAAAAATCGACTCATATAACACCCAATTTAAATAGAACTGTGTCCTCCATAACAAGAGTATGGAATACTAATCACTGGCCCGTCCATCTTGACAGGTAATCTTTTATAAAACGGGAAAAAAGATTATCTCGCCTCTATGTGGTGACCACTCTTGCAGCCTCTTTGTGGTGACCACTCTTCAAGCCTCTATGTGGTAACAACTCTTCCAGCCTCTATGTGGTAATAACTCTTCCAGCCTTCGTGTGGTGACCACTTTTGAAGCATTCGTGTGGTGACCACTCTTCCAGCCTCTATGTGGTGACCACTCTTCCAGCCTCCATGTGGTGACAACTCTTCCAGCCTCTATGTCGTAATAACTCTTCCAGCCTCTGTGTGGTGACCACTTTTCAAGCCTTCGTGTGGTGACCACTCTTCTAGCCTCTATGTGGTGACCACTCTTCCATCCTCCATGTGGTGACCACTCTTCCAGCCTCTATGTGGTGACCACTCTTCCAGCCTCCGTGTGGTGACCACTCTTCAAGCCTCTATGTGGTAATAACTCTTCCAGCCTCTGTGTGGTGACCACTCTTGCAGCCTTTATGTGGTAATAACTCTTCCAGCCTCTGTGTGGTGACACCTTTTCAAGCCTTCGTGTGGTGACCACTCTTCTAGCCTCTTTGTGGTGACCACTCTTCAAGCCTCTATGTGGTGACCACTCTTGCAGCCTCTATGTGGTGACCAATCTTCCAGCCTCTATGTGGTAACAACTCTTCCAGCCTCTATGTGGTAATAATTCTTCCAGCCTTCGTGTGGTGACCACTTTTCAAGCCTTCGTATGGTGACCACTCTTCCAGCCTCTATGTGGTGACCCCTCTTCCAGCCTCCGTGTGGTGACCACTCTTCCAGCCTCTATGTGGTGACCACTCTTCCAGCCTCTATGTGGTGAACACTCTTCCAGCCTCTATGTGGTGACCACTCTTGCAGCCTCTATGTGGTGACCACTCTTCCAGCCTCTATGTGGTGACAACTCTTTCAGTCTCTATGTGGTGACCACTCTTCCAGCCTCTTTGTGGTGACCACTCTTCCAGCCTCTATATGGTGACCACTCTTCCAGCCTCTATGTGGTGACAACTCTTCCAGCCTCTATGTGGTGAAAGCTCTTCCAGCCTCCGTGTGGTGACCACTCTTCATGTCTCTATGTGGTGACCACTCTTCCAGCCTCTATGTGGTGACCACTCTTCCAGCCTCTATGTGGTGACAACTCTTTCAGCCTCTATGTGGTGACCACTCTTCCAGCCTCTATGTGGTGACAACTCTTCCAGCCTCTATGTGATGAAAGCTCTTCCAGCCTCCGTGTGGTGACCACTCTTCATGTCTCTATGTGGTGACCACTCTTCCAGTCTCTATGTGGTGACCACTCTTCAAGCCTCTATGTGGTAATAACTCTTCCAGCCTCTGTGTGGTGACCACTCTTGCAGCCTCTATGTGGTAATAACTCTTCCAGCCTCTGTGTGGTGACCACTTTTCAAGCCTTCGTGTGGTGACCACTCTTCTAGCCTCTTTGTGGTGACCACTCTTCAAGCCTCTATGTGGTGACCACTCTTGCAGCCTCTATGTGGTGACCAATCTTCCAGCCTCTATGTGGTAACAACTCTTCCAGCCTCTGTGTGGTAATAACTCTTCCAGCCTTCGTGTGGTGACCACTTTTCAAGCCTTCGTATGGTGACCACTCTTCCAGCCTCTATGTGGTGACCCCTCTTCCAGCCTCCGTGTGGTGACCACTCTTCCAGCCTCTATGTGGTGACCACTCTTCCAGCCTCTATGTTGTGACCACTCTTCCAGCCTCTATGTGGTGACCACTCTTCCAGCCTCTATGTGGTGACCACTCTTCCAGCCTCTATGTTGTGACCACTCTTCCAGCCTCTATGTGGTGACCACTCTTCCAGTCTCTATGTGGTGACCACTCTTCCAGCCTCTATGTGGTGACCACTCTTGCAGCCTCTATGTGGTGACCACTCTTCCAGCTCTATGTGGTGACCACTCTTGCAGCCTCTATGTGTTGACCACTCTTCCAGCCTCTGTGGGACAACAAGCGAATGTCAAACTCTGTTTATTTTCCTCCTCAAAAAGTCTCATCCGACAGTTTTACAAGCAGGCTCTTAAAATTTACATCCGCTTTGTCACTTTCTCAGTTCCTTCTCAACTCCTCTTCAACACCGCTCTGCCCACCACACCAAAACCCTTCCCGTTTGTTCTGCCCCCCTTTCTTCCCCATCTCTTTCATACACTTACATACGTATTCTCTCCCTTACCCTTACTCAACTTTCCAAATACATACAAAGGATATATACATAGAAAAAAATCCTTTCCCTTTTGACCGAAAAAAGAATGCATGAATTTACGGTTTGAACATCGACGTTTTCTCTTCGATATTACTTTTTATTATTCTAAAAAAAAGAAGTAAAAGCACTCGCACATACATGTATATCAAAATATAAGGGACCAGCTTGATTTCACATATGGAATTTCAGAGGGTAGCAAACGATAAATCATTAACTTTTACGATCTACTCCAGTCATATTTTGAAGGAAAAAAATCTGCGATGTATATACAACTTTTGAAGAACATTAAGAACAAATATAATTTTGATTCACACAACTTAGGAAAATATAGACTAGTTCAATAAACTATAAAATTTATTTTATTAAAATTATTTAGGGTTTACATAGCTTAGATAATAGCCTAATTTGACAAGATTTAAAAACGTTTTCAATACAACCAATTAGAGAATTTCTCAGTTTCATCCCTAATATTTTCTCATTATATTTTTCATGAACTCTTCAAAAACAAAGGGATAACTATCAACAGATCAAACATTATGGTATCTAAATCAAAAATAATAATATAATTACCTCTATTTATTTGGTGAAGTTAAGGCATTAGCCTTCTCTTCAACTTAGCCAGGTTTGAATACAATATACAATATTGCATACATTGAAAAACAAACAAATTTAAATAGAGAAAAATTCAAATAAGCTGAAAACCATTCACACCTCATTCATACACTCATTTGAAGCTCAAATAATTTCAAGAACCCAGTTTCGATTATGCGACTGCACGTTCAAAGGGATTTTTTTTATATATCAGGTAACGAGCCGAGCTATCTGGTTTGTTCCAAAGCTGTGATGCCAGGACATGGAGACACACAGAATCGTAAAAAACACTATTTTGGGTTTGGATTTATCATTATTTCAAGATCAAATTTTTAACGATCACAATACTTTCTCTTGATATGAGAAAATAAAAACAACTTCGTACTAAATCCATCCTCACTAGCTTTCTCCACAATTCCCTATCCTTGCATAAATATTCCCTTCGCTTCAACAATATCCACACACAGAATTATGCTTGCTCTTTTATTCTTTAAGCTCTTAATGTTTCTATTTTTTTCAAACATTAATCAATAACATTTAGCCACGTCTTACCTGGTCTACCCATTAATTTTGATTCACACAATCTACCTTAATTTATATTTGATTCATGACTCAATCCACACTCATCTTCTCAACATGCCCAAACCAACGTATACTGACTCGGTCCATACGAGTTTTTCCACATACATTTCTTAGATTCACTCATTCCAACCGCATTCACCTTGTTCTTGTGTTTCTCCTGACAAACACACTCATCACATTCATACAAAAATGTTGGCGTTAGCACACTTTTTCTTATTCTGCCCTCTTTGCTCTTTTGATACTTTGTACACTCTCAGTTTTCCTAAGGTGTGTAGATATAGTTTTGTTCCTACCCACATGAGTGGTCACGAAGTCTACGGCATCAGGCTTTTTATATATAAGCACTACATCTTACATATATATAGGCACTGCATATTACCACCAGTTCGGGTTAGACTCTTATGTACTAATTACGCTAATGGTTTTAGGGATTAGAAGTGCATTTGCGTGGAAGGAGATCTGAAAACAATTTCGAAAAAAACACCCTCAGTACACCCGACCAAGATTCGAACCTCTATCTCCCCGTCATCGGCAGTCTAGTTTACTGAAAGAGTAGCACCTTAGATCATGCGGCCACCGAAGGGGGTGTCAATAGATATACAGGTTTACCAAAATTTCAAGGTGCACCACGGATAGTATTCCAAAGTACGTCCACATATACAAAGGTATTATTTTTTTCCCCCTTGGTTCTGGGGTCATTCGCATCAGTGATCATGTGACTTAAGACGTCAGACCTAAAATATTTTAAGAGCACTGACTAAGACTACCCTTAAAACGGTGATTCATGCTAATTTTCCATTAAATGTATGTTTAAAATTGACGGTCTCATTGGTCTAATGGGTCAAGGTCGCATTGGGCATAAAAATAAACAAAATTCTAATATGTGCACTCTAAATATTATATTGAAAATTTTATATTTTGAAATACCACTTCACTAAGAAGTGTTAAAAAAAGTATTAAAAATACAAACTCTAGAAGCATAAACAAAACACCGACAGAAAAGGTAAAATTGGGGTCGCAAGCCTGCCGGACCAAAGATAGCTAAGCTAACCATTCAACCAAACATGCGGATAGTCATTTTAATAAAGAACCTAAGTGTAGAATATAAACTTTTGGGATTGTTTTTGTAACAAAAGTGTGTGTGTGCGGGTACGGTAATAAAACAAACAACAACAAACAAGGAAGCTGGTTTGTTTATTTTCCACACATGCTTTGCTTTTGTAGCTAAAAGGGACTCGAGGTTGTAGGTTTGAGGGGTTGATAGGCAGAGAGGGGTAGGAGGGGACACAAAGGCCTTTGTTGTTGCGTTCTTAATGATATGCCCATAGCGGATTGAAAGTAAACAAAAGTGTAGTCTTTGATAGCCATTTATATATTTTGTTTACACAAATAGAACATCAATATGAAGCTATGGACCCTAAATAAACAATGGTCTTCCCCTGTTTGCGGTTTATTCAGTGAAATATACTACAATGTTTTCTATGTGGATCAGTGGTCAGAGGTAAACTACTAGGGTCAGTTTATACGATGCCTGGTGATAATAACAACACTAAATATTTATATATGGGCTTGCCTTGTTTACCAGGTAGTTTATCATTGTTAAAGGTGATTATATTTTAAATTAAGTAAATTAGATCCCCGAAGATCCAGATTAATTAACACCAAGTCTAATCCGTATAGTCGAAATTCGGAATACTTGACCTTACATATATATAAAGGATTTCACACTCAGAATAGTCATTAACTGTTTCCAGCCAGTGACCAGGTCAGTTTACTAAAATACCTCTGTATTCTTCTATCATTCCACCTTTCTTCCTTCTTTAATTGCTTCCATTCTTCTCCTCTCACTGGCACACTTTCTGTTATCACCTCTCACAAGCCATATCTTGCCTCTTGAGGTCTTTTCCTACTTACTTCATTTCCAACATTTTCTTTGGCATTCTCTCCAGCATCCTCATTATATGCTCCTACCATATCAGTCTTACTTTCTCTACCATCTCATGTACTACAACATCCTCATTATATGCCCCTACCATCTCAGTCTTACTTTCTCTACCATCTCATGTACTACAACATCCTCATTATATGCCCCTACCATCTCAGTCTTACTTTCTCTACCATCTCATGTACTACAACATCCTCATTAATATGCCCCTACCATCTCAGTCTTACTTTCTCTACCATCTCATGTACTACAACATCCTCATTATTATGCCCCTACCATATCAGTCTTACTTTCTCTACCATCTCATGTACTACAACATCCTCATTATATGCCCCTACCATATCAGTCTTACTTTCTCTACCATCTCATGTACTACAACATCCTCATTATATGCCCCTACCATCTCAGTCTTACTTTCTCTACCATCTCATGTACTACAACATCCTCATTACATGCCCCTACCATCTCAGTCTTACTTTCTCTACCATTTCATGTACTACAACATCCTTATTACATGCCCATACCATCTCAGTCTTACTTTCTCTACTATCTCATGTACTACAACATCCTCATTACATACCCATGCCATCTCAGTCTTACTTTATCTTTATGTAAATAAGGTATTAAAATAATTTTTAAAATAAATATATATATATAATATAAAACTATTTTTTTATATTTACTGAAATAAAATGTAAATTATTGTGAAGCTTATTATATACATTCTTGCGGGGTTTTTTATTTATGTATTTGAATAATTATCTATAAAGAGAAAGAGAACGAGATGAGAATTTTAAGTCACAACGCAAAAGTTAGTTCAGCATGAAGATAAATTTAAAATGTATCTGAAAAAGAACCTATTATTACTCATGATGTAAGGAGGGTATGATAATCTTGAAATATTTATTTTCAACTTAACTTGTTTCACCCCTTTCAAAATGCTCTAGTTCAAACAGTTTCATGTGCAGGAAATCAAATATTACATTCTACGCTTGCAACATTGTTTTGTGTCCTGTGGAAACTTTACCCATAAAGTGTACCGAAACAAAGTAAATGTTTTTTGAAAGAAAACTATGCTTCATTCGTAGGAAACTTTCACAGGATAGCAAACAATTTTGAAGTTATAAAATAATTGTAGACGTCTCAATATGTACAGAATTCTACTTAGAACACAGATTGTGTGAGAACATTTTCATGAATGAATATTTCAACGTTTTAAATACTGAACCAAATATTTAGAAAATTTTTCTTCGTCGCCAAAGTTTTCGTGATTAATAAGTCAAAATAATGCTTTGACTAAATATAACAGAACCAAAGGACTATGATAGGCTTTTTTGATAATTTCACAGCATTAAAAATAGTGTGCCCTAAATAAAATTATTAGCTCTGGATTTGATGTCCTTAAAATGATGTAAGTAAAGATATACGATGAAAGAAAAATTAACTAAATTCTTTGAGCCCTTTATGATATAGGTATCTGCAGATAAAGATATATCACGATAAAACAAAGAGGTTTTGACGACATAATATATATAAACGCATTTTAAATATAAATATTTAAAATATAATAAATATATATATTTAAAATGCGTTAGTCTAAAAGACTTTGTAGTAAAGAATATAATCATTGTAGTAAACTACAGCTATGAGAAAAAACATCAAACCCCTCTACATGGTCATTCTGTGGTTGTTAAGACGAACACTAGCACCTCAGCAGGAGTAATATCATCAGTAAGTGTAGGCAGAGTACATATTTAAATACAAAGAGAAGTTTAAGCGAAGCCGGAAACGCGTGAACCAAAATCGAAGTTAAAGCTACTTTTAGTTTCAAAATTATCTATCAAGTTCTACTAGGTAAAGAGAATGACTCAAAGACACTAATAGCATACTATTTTCTTGGATGATGATATGTGTGAATATATTTATCTTAATTTAAATGTATTTATCTTCTGTATCAAAAATGCACTGAGATAAATCCAGCTAGTTAGAATATCAAGAAATAAATATTGGATACGTGTGCTATAAATTGAATACAAGATAAGAACATAGAACAACTAAATTGCTTTGTAGATATTTTATTTTCTTTTTTCTACCAGTTACCTTTTGTTAATTGTATCATGATTTGACAGGATTTTAATTCTAACAAAAAAACTATTGTTGGCGATATTGACTTTAATATAATATTTTTTTATTTTAGTAACATTCATGTTTTTTTATATTATTACGTTATAGATGTAAATTGCTCACTAATCTGTGTTCAAATATTGTTTTGAGCTGTTTTATAAATTGTTTTACGATGAAATATGTAATATTTAGTGAGATGCTTCAAATCTGTTCATTAAATATAAAAGTTTACTTCTTCCTTAGAAGTGTTTCAAAAACGCTAACGCTATGAGAATCAAGGTCGATAAAGAAGATTTGCTCTTCGACATTTCGAAACTCTGCACGACCCTAAATATTAGTAAAACAAAGTAGAACCTGAGAATTTTTGAGAACTTAATCTTAACAACCCATTCATGCCATCATCATTTTTTATTTGTTGAGATAAAGATGTTGGAGCTTGGAGGAATTGTTAGCAAATTTTCATTGGTGCAGATTGGGAAACGATTTAGGGAAACCCACTCCAAATACATTTAGCCAGAATTCAAACCTTAATCTTCTTGTAACTGGAAAGCCATATATGAGTATACTGATACCTTTTTATGCGTGACAGCAGTTACGGTTTATGTTCTAGTAACGGTATGTTAATGACCAGGGTAATATTTAATAATATGTTAAACTGTTTTCTTGGAGAGCTGATTAAAAGTTCAAACAAAATAGCAACAACAACAAAAATCCAATGCACCCGAGCGGAATTGAATGCCTGACTTTTGGATCAAGATGAAAGACGTACAACATTAATTCAACCCCTATGGGGGTCTAATTATAAGCATGGCTATAGGAAGAACCACGTTAAACTAAGCCCAGTAATCACGTCAAGTATTATACAATACATCGTTCCATGGTAAATTTACATATTTTTTAAAGACCCGTTTATTCCACAGGGCTTTATTTTGCGATCTTTTAATGAAAGAGTTTTAGTAACCATCCGTGCTATTATTATTTACCGAAGGTTAAATTGTTAAGTATTTTAAAATGGTCCGTACAAGCAGGATGGTAAAAATAAAGTTAAAATTCAAATAATCTCTTCTCAACATAAAAATACATTTTAACTTAAAACATTTTATGTTATTGTATCAACGCAAAATATTAAATAAATATTCAATGTATAACGTGGCCATTGTGACAGTCTGATTATTTATTTAACATATATTCCTGTTTTTAGTTTGAAAAGTAACTAAACTTTGATATCCCACACAATGTTAAAGACATTACATTGGTGGTAGAAATCATGATATGTAGCCAAACCTATTGCCTCTTTTAAAATATAAAATAAATAGTATTTTGCAAGCATCTTTTTAGCCCAAAACCAATGACCTGTAGCCTAGAAGAACTCTTCTTTCCCATTTTTTTAAAACTATAAAGCATATTTTGACACATTTCTCTGAAACAAAAATAAAAATATTTATTTTGTAACCTATTATACCCGAGTATGGGAGTTTGTTTCAGCTTATAGTTTGTGAATTTATATTTCTCTAGATAAGCGATTCGAGCGTTCAGTAACAAACAATGTTTTAAGCTATTCTGACGGTCGACTGAAAATAGGTGACTGACCAAATTAGACTAAATTCACACAACAGTGGACAAAAGATAACATCTTTTCATGTGTACGTTTGTTTATATCCCTCAAAAACACAAAAAATATAAAAACAGTTCTTTCGACTACGTTTACAAAATGTAATAATGTAGTTTTTTTTCTTTATTTCAAATCTTTCAGGATAATAAACGATAGCTTTTTGTACTCTATTCATATTTGGTATTTATAAAGGTGTAGTTGCATTATGATTTTTTACAGGAAACCTCTTATCTGATAGATATAAAATCATGTTGCCAAAATAGCTTGTATTAATCATTACAATTCTATTTAAATTACTAACCCGTTTAATTAACAATTTAAAAAAGGAATCATACAGTAATCCATAAGGACGTATTATTGAAAGATTTTGATAACTGATGAATGATAGAAATTGAAAATCAAGTAAAAAAATTTGTAAAATTCCAAAATTTAGTGAATTAAAATCAATTTTGGTAGTTGAAAGTAAAAGTCCTATAAAAATCTGGTTTTAAAATGATAACTTCCTAATTTCCTATGAATGCATCCCCCACTAAATTTGAGGTTTCTAGACTAAAGATTGAAAAACTATGTAAACATAATTTAATTGAGTTAAATGTTTTGATAAAATGTCACCAATAATATTCTAAAAATCAAATTCGAAAATCCATACACGGTAAATAAAACGTTTCATTATTTTGTAATCTAATCGGAAGAGCGTCTCACAATACACGTTCCATTTCTCTCTATAAATCTAACCTCTATTTTATCTTGTTCCCTGTTGCTGAAGCTCATTCCTTGAATTATCGGTATTTTGAATATGTTTTCAATATAATAACTTTTAATTATAATCTTGATAAACGTCGACAAGAAGAGTTTAGAATATTGATCTTTGTTAAGTTGTACACCCCAATTATTTAGTCAGTGGACAGCTATAGAAAAAACCTACTAGATCTTCTTTAATGTGTTGACACTTCAAGTAATGTTTAATGAAGCGGTCACCTTTGATGTATATTATCAATTATTATAAACTAGTAGGCCTATGAACAATATACCTCACTCCTTTAATCTAAAAACAAAATACTAAGGACATCAGGTTGAGAATTATGTTATGTTATTACTGTTACAACTGACTTATAATCTCTCGTATTTTAAGTTGATATGTTTCCATGATGGTTAAGTTAGACATAAAACAAATTGTAACCAAATTTAAAGAGAACAAATAGGTAGCAACACACGGAAGTATTTTATTATGTAATTGCTTACGTCACCCAGTACAAAACAGTTATATTTTAATAAGAAGACAGTCACACGTACATATTTTTTTAAATAAGAAGAGTAATGGCGTTAATTGGACATTTGTGTGGATTTTATGGCTCTTTTTTTATTTAATGCTCCAAAATATGATCTGATTTTTAACAATTTCGTTTGTATTCCACATAACTTTGTGTATGCAAAGCGCTGGCTTGTGTAGTGAATGACGTCACACATTCAGCCAATCAGATATATGTGTCCATTTAATGAATACTATAGTCAAAAGTACATCATATTAATAGACTATAACCATTGTTCACGCGGTTTACGACGTCAGTATCTTAATATATTATTTGAAAATTAAAGAATATGTCATAGGTACTCAATAGAATGCTTATAATTTTAAATTCAAATCACATGAGCTGAGCTTCTAAACGAGAAATCTTTTGAGCGGCCACCATATTGAAACGAATCCTCAGATTGAAAAACCGTTTGGCCTAAGTTCATAGAACGTCCCTGGTAGATTTCGGTAAAATTGGTAGATTCAATTGACAGCTATCTCGGTTAAATAACATTAATATTACAATAAGCTAATTCAATTTAGTAATTATAAAGATTAAATAATAACTGTATACATACCCGCCTCGGTGGCATAGTTGGCTAAAGCGCTAGTCGTGTTGAGCTTAACCGCCGAGGCTGGGGAGATCGAGGTTCGAATCTCGGTCGGGTGAACTGGTGGTGGTTTTTCCTAAATGGTTTTCCACTCTCCCTCCACGCAAATGCGGGTTCACTTTCTCTAAATTCAACCCTCCCAATTCCTAATCCATTAGCGTAATTAGTACTTAAGCGTATAACCCGAACGGGTAGTAAGGCGCAGTGCTAAATATTATTATTATTATTAATTGTATGCATAGTTATAGTTTAATAGTCTAGTTTAGTTATAGTATGACTTAGTTTCCTATTCACATCCATACAATATACTTAGCTTTATTTTCTTACAAATGGACAGCTGGAACACCTTTTATTTTTTGTTGTCAACATTGATAGCTTTTTATTAGATTTTTACTGTTATTTTATAGGTATTGACAGTATTACCCTTCCGAGGCTTCGTGTTCCTATTTTGAAAGCAGTTTTGTATCCACTACCGGTTTGCTAGGACTACCGTAGTGTCTGTCTTCAGAGTCCCATCAGCCGTCACTTTTCAAGGTTCCTGCAGGGCCTTCACAGCTACCGATGTGGTCATGGGGCACACATAGTCCCCCCCCCCCCACACACACACACACACACTGTACTTCACCACCACAGGCACTCACCTACCTCGTGCCGCTGTCCATCTCCCTCAATGTGGATGAGGGGCTGCAATTTTGTGAAATGTTGGATATGGAGGTGAGAGTAGGAGGTCGAGAGGAAGACCGAGGGACAGATGGAATAAGGGAGTAAGGAGGAGTGTGGAGGAGAGAGAGGAGAGGACTGGGCCAAGGTGGAGGGAGAGAGATTGTGGGAGGAAAGGAGGCGGTGAAGAGGCTTAAGTTCCAAACAGACCCAGTCAGTGGCTGGAAGCTGTTTATGATGATGATGATGATGATATTTACCAAATATAAAAGCAGCAGATAACATGTTGTGACGTATTATTACGTGGAAGTAGAGATATTAACCTCTTAAAGCTACTAGATATTTCAAATTGTCGAAAAATTGGGGTATATTTAAGGTAATTTATTTAGGGTTTTTTTACAAACTAATATCATTAATGAGTCACTCTCATTTGTATAGTATCTTTGTTTCCTCTTCTCCTCTTTACAAAATAGTTTTTTATATTCACAATAAAACTAGTATTATTTCTTTTTACATTTGTGTATTTGAGATTAAATTTACTTTTAATTTGTACTATAGATATATTTCAAAACAGCACAAATGTTTCAGTGATATTTTACAATTAATATAACTCAATACTTCCCTTATTACGATCAATTATTAAATTCCCATTGCAATCTTACCTTAAAACAAACATATTTTAAATCTGGCTTTTTTAAAGGTTTTCCAACACCTTTAATTAATACGTTAAAAAATAAAATATCAGAATTAATTTATTGTTGAATTATATTTAATTAATTAATTTAAATATTAAGAATATCTACTTAAATACAATAACTTTTTATGGAAAATAAAATGTTTTAAAATAAAATATTTAATTTTAAAATGTAAAGTTTACATGAATAACATACCGAAATTGAATTTGCGGTGGTATCCTGGTCGCGCATGCGCGGTGATAGCAACTGGTAGTGATGGAAGGGGGATGGGATTCCCCGGCGCGCCAATGTCCCGGATGTAGTATGGTTGGTCCCGGAGGTGGTAGGAAATCACGTTCTCCAAACCAACGCCCTCCCCTTTACACCCCTTTCCTTCTTCCTCCAAGCGTCCACGTGGCGTCGCCTGATAAGGCTTTGTGAGGCGCCCGGCGTCACGTTCCAATAAACTGGCGTAGTGGCTGTTCGGTCGGGAGAGAAGGTGGGGGTTGGGGGCTCAACGATAAATAAATACGGTGGGATGAAATATGAAGGAGCAAACGATAATAAAAAAAAGTTAAAATATATTTAGAAAAAAAAAAGCAAAGTATTTTAGCTTGATGAAATGTTCTGAACAGTTTTCATCTCATGTTAAGAAATAATATGTTGGTGTTTATTTGGTTAAAATTAGGGGTAATTCTCTTGAAATTTGTGAGAAAATGTACTATATAAGCACACAACTTACAAAATGGCTTAGACTCTAGGGCAGACACATACCATCGTCCAAAGGCTTTTCAGCCATTAATATGAAAGGAATTCATAACTTTTTTTTCGGCCATGCCGCGAATCTTGCTTGAATCATTTAGAAAAAAGACGCATTCACTACCTATTGAGCTTACGTTTTGTTAAAGTCAGTTTTGTCTTTTATTTCAGCCTTTATAACTAAACGATGTTTGAATAATCATCACAAATGCGGTAAGTTTGAGGCGAGACTTAATATTTTAATATATTTAACGTTTATTTAGCATTTAGGACAGTGACTTAATCAAAAAATATATTTGCAGCTATAAATAAACTTTGGTATCTCATAAACATTCTTCTCGGTTATTGAGCTATTATATATATATATATATATATATATTAGTGCCACGTTTTACTACCCGCTCAGTTTATACGCTTATGTACTAGTTACGCTAATGATTTTAGGGATTATAAAGGTTATTTTCAAAGGAAGTGTACCCGAATTTGGATTAAGGTAGTTTGGAAAACCATTTTGAAAAAACCACCGTCAATACACCCGACAAATATTTGAGCCTCGATCTCCCCGTCATCAGCACTCTAGTCTATTGCAAGAGAAGCGCGTTAGACCACGCGGCTACCGAAGCAGGTATTATCTTTATTTAACAAATCGAATACAATTATGAGAGGTTTTAGACTAATCATGAAATTAGCCTGTATAAATCCTCCAGTACTTGGGAAAATATATGTATCCAAACTAGGAGAAATAAAATTGAATATTATTAAATATGTATCATTGATATGAATTGGTAAATAGTGCGAGGAAAGAATATGCGTTGTGTGTATGGAGAATCAAAATAGGGTGTATCCCAAGAAGGAACTAAATGAGGCCGACAGCTTTACTACTCCTCCGAAGGAAGTTGTGCTACAGATTTCTATCGCTCTAGAAAAATCCATTGACCCTTGCTTGGTTTGAGCCCATGAACATCGGGTCTTACGGCGAGAACTTTACCCCAAGACCATTAAGGTTGACTTTCTATTATCAAACCAAATTTTTTTTCTTTAAAATGCTAAACTTCTTTTAAAATCCCCCATTCAGAAAATCAGTAAAAGAAACATACTGTAGTTTATGAGCGTTTATTGTGGATACTCCAAGACCTCCTGCTGTAAAAAAGAGAATATTTGTTCAAGCGGGGTCTTAGGGGTTACTTCCTCTTTTTACCCGCTTCTACCTTCGAACGGCCTTGCCTACACCACGAGAACTTAGCACCCTTACACGTCACGATAGTGTTGATAACGAGAAAAACAAATGCCCGAATTGAATTTTCCAAATGGACATGACTTTCACATTAACCCCCTTTATGAAGACAATTTAATCAACAAATTATCATTCAACTCCCATCTAGCCGACATGAAAAGTTGAAATTAAGTTGCCGTAAAATATAGAGTTGGGAAAATAGGGCTTTCCTGGACTGGTACCGTTAGAGCTGGCTCAGTGTTGGCCTACACAACAATTAAAAGGGCACGTTTTTGAAACTGGTCCTACCAAGTTATTGCACTGAGAATGATTCTTAATGCTCAGTACCATTTTTAATATAATTTTCTCTTCTTCATTTAGACAGATTTTGATGTGTCTGATCAAAATTCACAATCATCTTCATCTTCATCTTGTCTCTTTAAATTAGTATAATTTGTGAATATTTCAAGATAAGCTAGATAAAAATATTATAAAAGTGTGATGAATGTTAATTTATATGATAGTTTAAACTATATACAAAATATATAAAAGAGTCAAATAGCTAAAGCTATTATTTATGCTTTTAGTGAGGATTACTCCATCTAGATATCATATATCAGAATATATAAAAGAGTACTAATTTATAATAAAATACTTATTATTGTAATACGATCTCCAGATAATCTCAACATCGTTAAAATAATAATATTACTATAGTAAAATATAAAAGATTTCCAACAAAAATAAATTGTATTTTTTACTACCAAAATCCTACTCTAGCTTAGAAACTACACTCATAGCTTATTTTAAGAATGTTGCCTACATGTGACGTCACCGCAGGTCAAGATAGGATTATCCATGTTTGTGAAATTACGTTTTATTCAGCAAGTTTTGATGATATACCGTTATAAAAACATGAATTCTAAAATAGTCCAAAAATAGTCCTAAAGTGTCACAAAATTATTATTTTTTATCTTGTATTGGTTTTTTTGTGAATGTACTTTTTATAAATCATCTACAACTTAATCGATTTGAGTTACTCACGGATATGTCCTGTAGAAATCTTCCAGCCAGGATGTAGATTAAAAAATTCCGCAGAAACTTATGTAGATCTAGAACATTAAACAAAAAACATTTAATTTAAAAAGAAAATGTATGTTTTTTAGGTGCAAGATTAATATAGTGAATGTGTAAATTTGTCAGAAGAAAAGGGGAAATGTTATCAGTAGATAAACAAGAGGCCTCACAGTGTGAACTGCTCATTTATCATTCTGTTTCGTACATAGATGTCTAAGTGTGACAGTGCTTAGAATGCTTAGATGCGTAATGTTAAGATGCAAACAGCTTCGCAAAATAGCTTCAAAATCTCTAAGGAGACAACGTCGTTAATGTTACGTTACTTACATCTGGGTTATACGAAGCTTCCAATATACAATACAATACAATACAATACAAGCAGGGTTTTCCAGGTAGAGGTTGAAGACTGGTTGATCCAGAAATGTCACACATCCTCTGCAACCGAGCTCCTACATAATATATTACAATATTTATACTCTCATTGGATCAATAATTATTGGCTAAAATCGTGATTTCATTTTAAAATTAGATATTTAAAAAAAATGCTTGTTTCCATAAAAGTAAATCTGGGGAAGTTTTATTGGTATGATCATATTTATGTTTGTGATTTAGAGTAGGGGGACGAATTGATCACGAGCTATGAATCCTAATCCTATACTCCATATTGATGACATACTGGCTATAATTTGTTGTTATACAGTGCAATATCCCTTAAAGAACACCTTTGAATTGGAGGTTATTATTTATAACGCACAGTTTAAATTTCCCAAGCAAAATAACATTGGCTCCTGCAGGTAAATAGCTTCCCAATAGCGGACTTACTCAAAATCGAATACGGACACTTCTAGAGACGAATGTTTATGCATTTAAATCTCTAAACAGTGGACGTAGATCTAAAACACCAGCCCATTCGACTGTAGGAATGTGAGTAAAGCCATTGGCTAGCGTGAAGTATGAGCAGTCCTGCCTTCCTCCTCTAGTGAACATTTCTAAAATAACCTACATTTATTATTAGCAATGGTATTTCAAGTTAATACCTTCCAAATCATCAGTAGGGGGATGTTCCAACAATTGTATGTTCTCGTTCACACATATCAAAACAGTACAGAAGGCCCGTTTCCATCTCATTTAATATGCGCATTCTGTATGTTACGCATTCTGTACCGATCTTTATTTATTAATCATAATTATTATCCTCCATACAATACTCCAGAGTTTAGTAATTAAATTGTTGTTGTTTATATTCATCAATTATATAATAATATAGATTAAATATGTGTTCAAGTTGTACGGTTGAAATATATATATATATACACACACATACAGGTTGTTCGGAAACTCATGGCCCAAACTGTATATATAGCTTGTTTGAACCAAAAGTAATACAAAATCCCTATACACTTACATCCGGAAAGCTATGCTAATCCCATTAAATTGTGTCCAAAATTTCGGCGTACAGCGCTGGGATAGAAAAGCTGTCAAGCATGCGTGTACAACAGGTTGCATAGGAGCTAGGAGCGTGGCGCTGCACATGTTATAATGGCAAGAACGTTCTGTGATGTAGGACGGTAGTTAATGATGACCCTCAGAACGTATTCGCTTTTATAGATGGACTGGTGTGTTGTTTACTATTAACTGTGGTATGTTCTGCTGCAAGATGTCGAGGTGTGTAGTGCGGCGTGCCTAGCTCCTATGCAACCTGTTGTTCACGCATGTTTGGACAGCTTTGCTATCCCGGCGCTGTACTTTGGATACAATTTAATGGTATTATCCTAGGTTTCTGGATGTAAGTGTACAGGGATTTTGTATTACTTTTGGTTCAAACAAGCTGTATGTGCATTTTAAGCCATGAGTTTCCAAAAACCATGTGTGTGTGTATATATATATATATATCAAATAACGGACACCTCTTAATAAGGGATAACTTATTTATTTATTTGATCATGGAAGGTTTCCGCTATTAATATATTTCCCTGTATTACATTTTTTTGTACAATATGGAATGAAGTGATCTGCCTGATTCTGGTTAAGGATGACATAGAGTATGGTGAAAAACAAGGGGTTGTAATGATGGCGACAGGGTTTCAAGCTGTGACGTTAGTGATCCAACGGACTAGAGTTAGGAGTATGAAATAGTGAAGGTCCCTATTGACAGAGACTACCTGATCATTCGATACTATTACAGCTTATAGCCCAAACAAGTAGTAGGGCGTGGATTTATACTAAAATAATATTACACTATCGACCCATTCTAAAGTAATTTAAAATTGAAATAAAAGAAGTAAAATTAATACTTGTCGGTGTCGATTGAGGTACTTACATTTATCTACACAAAATATTCGTGGCTTGGAGTTCGTTATTAATAGGCCTTATATAAGACCTACTTCGGTGGCCGCATGGTCTTAGGCGCTACCCTTGCAGTCGACTAGACTGTCAATGATGGGGAGATCGAGGTTTGATCCTCAGTCAGGTGTACTGAAGGGTGTTTATTCATAATGGTTTTCCACTCTTCCTTCACACACATGCGGGTACACTTCCTGGAAATATAACCTCCTTCCCCCTAAAACCACTAACGTAATTAATACTTAAGCGTATAACCCGAACGGTTTTTAAGACGTGGTGCCTAAAAAAAATAGTGAGACTTAGTGAAAATAAAAAGCACCGTTATTTGATCTCATTGTTTCACATATTCCTAAAATTTAGTCTATTCTTGGTAACAAGCATTCGGGCTATCTATATATTCGTGACGTAAAGATCAATATTGCGCATTATAATAGATATACCATAGAAAGGACTGGATATTATGACAGCCATAATGTCGAATATCGTTCAGCAGCTGAACTAACTAGAGTTGAATATCGAATGATCTCTTAGTAATGTCCATCATAATCGTACCGTAAGGCCCCCCTTTATTTCCCTCTATTTGGATTCCCGACCATAACATAATTAATAGCATATGTAGGTTATACTGTCCCACAGAACATTCACAATATTGGTTTTATTAAAGCAATTGCATTTTGATTTATTAATTACACAAAGCCACTGAATACAAATACCAAACATATATATATATATATATATAGTTTTAAACATAAATTTTGTTGGAATTTAATTTGTAAATTGAAATTTTGATAAAATAATAATCATTTAATAATATATTTCTAACACATGTTTTAAAACTTTAGAGTCTAGATGCTGGCAGTTAGTTAATCACCTCAAATTTTACTAAATGTACGCACTTATTTTGTTCTTGTTACATTTTTACATATTTTATTCACAGTCCAATTTTCTGGAAGAACCTTTTGAAATATACAAATACATTTTGTTATATTGTGAGTTGTAATAATATCGAACAGAGTGAAACGTATGAATACGTGAAACAGATTAAGATACTTTTGTAGTGGAAGAATAAGATTTATCCAATTAAAATTTGACTATTGTATGGTGATTATTAGTTAAGTATACTCGTTTCCACCCTTTTTACTATAGCTTTAATTTTGGGTTTTTAAATACAGTTTTTCCATCAATTATTTAGTTAATCATAGGACTTAATAAATTCTATTCTTTAGTAGCGAGCTGGTTTACTAAAATAATGATTAAGCTGTGGCAGCATACTTAATCAAAACAAGAATGTATTTCTTTGTTTTATTAATTAGAGCAAACTATTTTAAGATAGTTCCTAAAATAAATAATTTATTAAAGCTTATAATGTTGTGAGTAAATGTTGGACATCCTTTATACTTTATACATTTTTCTTTAGTCCACATGGCATGGCTACCTTACAATGATATCAGAATCACAGCATTGAAAAAGGATTATTTGTAACATATTATTATAACTTAATTTGATTTTAGATAATATTTAAGGCCCCAATTATTAGGGGGGGAAAAACGCATATCTTTCAATTGTGATGTGATTTACGGTATATAAGTTAAGAGATAAGCTGCTAAAATATTATCTGCTAATTTCATATAGTTGCATCTCTAGTTATAAATAGTCTCCGTAATGGTAGGTACTGTCGTGGATTGAAAGTTCGTTGTTCAGCATAAAACCGACAGATGGAAATAGTGATCTCATTATTCATGTTCCGTATTATTCAATGTGTAGCTTCAATTTATAACAACTAATAAATAATGGTTTTGAATCCCAATATATTCGTAAGAAAAGACTATTTTACTTTCTAATATTTAAAGCGCCAACCTAGCACTAGACAGGTGCATAGGGGAATGTTTGAGATCTAACGAAAAAAATAAAAATATATTAGGAGAATTATCTGGTACTATTACGAACTGCACAGCTATATGGCTAAAAGGAGAGGAGGGAAAGCACAATAGCTAAAACAGCTGGCCAGAATCAAATCCCATCCTTTACATATTTAATCAAATATTCATTAAAACACAAACTACATGTAACCAGACTATTTTTAGAGAATACATATTAAAATTAACCGATTCAAATTCACAAAGGTTTTGGAGTAAATAAAATATATCCCAAGTATTTTACATGGTTAACTATTAAATAAAATTCATAATGTAATACATGATATGATTTAGTATTACGTAAAATATGATTATTTGATAAACCACCCAGAGTGAGTAAAATAGTGAAACACTCAACAGTGATAGAATGGTTTATGGCAACGTTTTTCGAACTGTGCTCGGCCAGTTATCTCAAATCCCGTGAGACAATTTTATAGTATTCTTTATTGGTTTTCCACACTATAAAATGGCATTAGTAATTAGGATGGCCCATTTGTTCAAATATGAATAAAGAAAACAATCCAAAAGCGCAACCAGAATATGAGATGTTTTCTATTTGTTTTATATTTGTAATAATTCTACTGTCGCTATTGAATGCTGATAATATTAGTGTAATAACAGGTAGAAGCGCTTTAGTATGTTTTTTTTTGTTTAAGATCTAAACAGTTTAGTCTAAGGCGTCACTATCGAAACAGACAGGTTTGCCGGTGTTAGGAGTATAAGTGTTCAGATCCCAGTTGGGTGAACTGAGGGTGATTTTCCTAAATTATTTCCCACTCCTTCTCCACCTTTTGCGTGGATATTTATCTAAATTCTACCAGTTTTATTCTTAACACATTTGGTTAAATATGCGGAAAACCTTGAATTGTAATAAGACCCGATACAAGAATTTATAATGTTTATATTTTAATATAAAGTTGCGTTTAAGTTAATTAATAGCTTACCTTTTAAATTTCCAGCACATACACTTATCTGACCACATAGCGTTAACTTTTATCTTTGAGAAAGGAAAAAAGTTCAATATAATTTTGAAAGTAAATTGATACTGAATCCTTAAAGGTTCTAAGAAGATTCGCTACACCTCGATTTAACACCCCATAGTTGTGGTCACATGGTCCAAGATTTCAGACTCACGTTAGACTTAACCGCAGGCGAAGAGGAGTTTGATGTTTGAAATTAGGTTGAATTGCCTGGGTGTGATTTTCCACACATTGTCATCAGTGATTTATCTACTCCAGTCGAAGGGCACTTCCTCTAAACCACTATCCTCAATTCTACTCTTTGGATGTTAAGTAATCCTTTTGTACAACTGTAGTGTGACTAGAATAAAAATATAACATACTAATTAATCTGTAAGAATTTCATGAAGTTAAAATATTTCCATTTGTTTGGATGAATCATATAAATCTGGTGATCATATCTGAAAGTGATTGCATTTATTTTTATATTTGGGGATATAACTTATTAATTAAAATACACAGATACACAGTCCTTCACTCATACAACAGGGATTCGAACAGTACATTTCTTGACAGTAACTACCAATTGTAATTCGAGTCTAAAGTCATGCTATGTCACTGGGATGGGTCATTAGTTTGAAATAAATCAATAGTTTTAGTTTTATCAATGCAATATATATATATATATATATATATATATATATATATATATATATATTTATTCTATGATTGAATTAAAAACAAGCTTATTTATTTTCATCACAATATGGGTTTTGTTATTTTCAACAGTTAATATGGCTATATCTTGTATTAAATATAAAGTGAAAGAATATCTTATGTTTTAATTATTCATTTCTTTGTAATCATAGATTATTCTTTACATACCTTCTTCATTCGGTGACCTCCAAAACCGCATGTAAATATATTTTTCGTCACTATGTAATAATTATAAACATATGAATAGCTTTAAAGCTAGTGAAATTTTATAGTTCATGATTAGTTCTTGATGTATGTTTAAAGAAAAGGAAGATTTGAACTAGATATTAATTTGTAAGTAGTAAAACTACTTTTAATTTACATTATTTTTTAAATAGTTTAAATTTATATGATTTAAATAATCAAAAAACTTTTCAATTTTACACTGGAATACATAACTTCCTTAAGTTATTGTATTAATAACCATTCAAAAGATATTACCCATTCCATCATAGCCCTATAATGATAATACACTCATGGAGATGAATAAGCTCTTCTCTCTTTCCCAACTTAAAACTACTTTTGGATTAAAAATACATTTTATATTTTTGTTTTGCATATATTATTAATATATTGTCCTATTAATATAAATAGTATGGTTATTTCAAACTATAAAAAATCTCCAGAGGTTTGTGTGTATGTTTGAATGTATGTGAGTGTGAGTGTATAGAATACATTTTGATGAATATGATCCTTGGTATTAAACCTGTTTTGAACCACAAACTTCATGTTTATCGCCGAAAGGCTTGTTTGATGCATTTATGCATGTACTATAAATAGGTGTTCATAAATGTATGTTTTCTATTTAATTGAAACCCAATTATATTAATAGAAGATAACAAGTTTTAAACTTTGAAAAACACCTAACACAATTTTATATCAGCAGTACTGCCACAGGCACGTAACAATCGACCTACCTATTCCAATTTTTACTATTTTGTTACACATATTTCATAATCAAGAATAAATGGGCTTACTTATTTGAAAATCTAAACTTACAAATGGATATATCATAAGATTTTAAAGTTAAAAAAACCGAATAACTAATAAATATCTAATTCTTATAAAATTTGCTAGATTAAAATATAAATGTTTGGGCAGTATTTTGAAGATCACTCTGGTTTATATGTTTTCCCAAATGTATATTCACTAGGCTCTGTAAATGGTCGTTTCATAAAAGAAATTATTCTTATTAACTTTGGTGCAAACAAATACCACAGTACTATCAATCTATTTTGCGACTATTTTAACAAGAGTTTAAAAAGGTTGTACCAAGCTTGAAACATCACCAATTCTATTGAAATTACGTTTTAAATAACTGAGCTATGATATTTCTTGTGCGGTTGCAAAAACTACTAAATGAACGAACCATGAGTCGCGGTCAAATTCTTGATTTCTTTTGAGACTAGAAACGTATTTTACACAACCTTTCTAATTCTGTTTGTGTTGTTTTGTTTGTGCAGTCGTAAGCTGTGGTCACGCGACGTGGAATGGCCGCTTGGACGGGGCATCTACTACCACGTGATCAGCGGCCGCCATGTTTGGGGCAGCGAGCACAACGACCCTAGCGGCGAGGATTCAACTTAAGGCACTTCTCCCGAAAGTCACCGTTACATCATCATGTATCCATCTCGACAAAATGTCGAGCATTTATCTTGATGTCATTCAGATGGAATTCTCTGGTCTAAATAAAGTTGTTTTTCCTTGTAATATTTTATGACCTAAATTAACTAATAAAATGTGTAAATACGTGAAGGGAAAAAGCCAAAATGATTGTGAATACTAGCTATTTTATCTTAGTATGAGATCGAAAAATTAAGAGTTACCTATACATATACGTTAAGAAAAGTGCTTATGAATAGAATCACACACATCGGTGGGCACGTGGATTAAGCGTCCGGCTCATATCAGTTTGTTTTCCCATGACTAGGAGGTCAGGTTTTGAATCTGGATCCGGATATAAATAGTGTGTTCTATTCCAAAAAATAAAATCCTCAACCATTCCTCCAGGCAAATGCGGTAAAACATCTTACAAATTCTTATTTTTTCTTTCTCTAACCCATTAGTTTAGTTATATTTCAATAGCACAAAACCGATATGGTGAAAAAAAAAGTCATTCCTATACTATGTAGCCCCCGTCCACCCAGGTAGTAGCAAGATTATTTTGCTAGCTTCTAAAAAAAGACGACCATAAATGAATTAGTCAAGGTAAGATTGATGGATCGTACCAATTCATAATATTTTGTTTACGGGTCATGTGATATGTACCAGCTATTCAATTTTTATAACCACAATTAATGTTCATAATTTATTCAACCGGTAGGTGAGTGCTACAACCAATCAAGAGATAATTTTCGTTAGTATAAATTGTATATATTTTGCCTTTTATATTTAGTCCTTCTCATTTTATATATTTATTTGAATTAACTTAAATAATATATACTACTGATGGTAATTTTAACTATGTTTATTATATTTTTTATTAAAATGAATGAGTTAACACTTTCTTAAGTTCCTCCACTCTGCCTACGAAATATATGGTTAACGATACTAGTCATCAATGGCGTTAAAGGGAGGTTCCAGACTCTAAGGGCCTCTATATATACATATAAATATTTTATTTACTTATTATATAGTCAAATATTCTATAAGACCCCCTAGATAAAATAGCTTTCTACGCCTTTGCATTTCATGTTAACTTTCAATTGGCTCTCAAATAAATTATAAGCTGACTAAATGTTAATCTTGTACATCAAACAATCACAAATATTAACTATTAATTTTTCGATCATGAACCAAGCTTTAGAATTATAACAGTTTTGTGAAATACTTCGTGTTTCATTCTATCCTGCAATAAGAGAGGAAATTTGTACTACTAAAATATCATTGTGAAATTACAATACCAATATTAATTGATCTCATTTTATATTTCTTACTTAGTTTTTAACTTTGTTTACATAAATATAAGCATGCAAATGCTTTTATATTACTGATATAATATATCAACATACAATTAATTAATCCTAGGCTACTATTTTAACATTTTTTTTTAAACTTAATAATATTTGCTTGATGGGATACCGTATATACTTAGTGTAAAACTCTTAATTATATGTTATTCAAATTTTAAATTAAAAAAGACTTTAATTTTTATTAAAATCACATATTGGGTGTTTCAATACTTAATTACTTTGATCAATTTATATGCATGCTTAAATTTTAATCCACAATGGATTTTAGTGTGAAGAATATTTTTTGTGTATAGTGTGAAATTTTATGAAGAAGAGAATAAATGCAAAAAAAAAAAAAGAGACTAAAATTATAGATTTAAACGGAACGTTAACATGATTTCAGAAACACAGATCCTTAGAAAAAAAGAAGCTAGTGTGTATGTTAAAAAGTAAAAGAATAGTTTGTTTTAGACTGAATGGGATGAATGACGCTAAGCAACGACACGATGGTGCAAAGTAAAGTAAAGATAGTGATATGATATGCAAGATGATTAAAAAAGAAGAAGCATTTATTTAAAAAAAAATTAAAAAATTACATTTCATTGGAACTTAGGTAAATTATATGCCTATGTAACAACTCATTCGGTTATATTGTTTGCTAAATTGTTTATTTCTCCTCAAGGGATTTTTTTTTAAATATTTTTGGCCATATGTATTATGTGCCTTCAATTAATAATGTAATATGAATATTTGTTTACCAAGGAAAAGGGGCAATTATGTACTATAAGTCTGTTTCAGTAATTATTTGAAAGAGTACATAATAAATGTTACCATACATTTTATAAGTCTTTTCGGTTCCCCATTTTACTAAAATATCCTAATTAAATCATAACGTAACCTCTTGTAGGGTTACAGCAAGCTAATTTGTGTAGACACCACACAGTTTTTTGGTTGTGAATATTAAGTGGTCATCATTCTGAAAGTTTTATATCTCCGAGTTGTTTATAACAAGAATTAAAAAATACGTAATGAGAAAGTATTTTGATTTTGAGCGTGAGCTACAGTGCCTATTGTTTACTTGTTCCAGATAAAGAGCAACAGAGTAGATGAAGACATAATTATCCGGATTATTTAGTTTAATCACGCTTAATTAGTGTGAAATGAAGAGAGAAACAGTTTCGTTTGTGATTTGAAGGGACAAAAATATCTAAACTCCTGAAAAATACCTAGATCAATTTTTAAATGTGTACAGTGTATATATATATGTATGTAAAATACCGACTAAGAACAATTTATTTTGGAAATAAGGCTTATAGGTATTGTGTAAATAGTCTAAAAAATAATGTAAGAAATCAATCGCTAAATGCATTATATTATAGGTATGATTTAAATTATGATTTGTATTGTGATTTTAGAACTGCTTGCAAAAGTAATTACAAATACCATTAAAAAAAAGAACGAGCTTCACAATTCTTACTACTGATACTAAGCTTATCATACGAACCTAATATTTCTTGTTCACTTTGTCTTATTGTCATGACTTTGATAATTATGGCGCTAAATGTCGTTGTTATTCCCTATATTTCTGTCAAGTTATGCGATTGTGATAATTTTCCAATGTTCATCGAATGTGCTGAAAAGTCACATTAATAATCTAAACAAAATTAATAATAAACATTTTGGACTAATGCCTGTCCAAATTTCTTAATAGATTTAGTTTTAAAAGCATCAAGTGCTTTGGTTGGTATCTCTATAGTATATAACAAAATATTGACAACTATTTTGTTGATAAAGACATTTTAAGTAAAGGAATTTGGATAAAAGTGTTTGTTAATTAAATGGTAGTCTCAATATTATTAAATTGATAAAAATATATAATTAAATGTCTAACGTATGGTATAAACTAGCCATAACATTGGTGAACATTTGAAAATTTTTAATAAACATTTATGTATTCACACCTTCACACCTATCAAATATTTCCTATGTCCTAACTAAACCGTAAATATTTTTAACTAAACATATAAGATATTAAATGTGTGACATGTTTAATATTTATTGCAATGTATAACACTATTTAATTTTATTTCCTGATAATTTAAACTATTTTAACATAAATTGTGTCTAATATTGCTATTGGAAAAACAAGGTATAATTCACTACGTGAAACATGTGGGGCAATACGTATATGATTTCATATTCATTATAAAAATTTTATCTTTAATTAATTGTGTGGCAATTAGCTCGTGGGTTATGAGGTCATGAGTATTTTTATTGTTATTTTGTATTTTTGAAACTATCATCTATAACAGAAGAATTGATTCTCAATATTTTTTGTAGTATTGGAGTTTAAAACTCTTATCTGATTAATTATTTAAGAAAGAAAAAGACAGTATATTCCGTACTAACAAATTAATTGCCATTTTTATAAAACCATATCTAATATAGTCCAATTGGCATCAGATTTATGGAGATTAAAATAATCCCAAAAGACAGCATTTACCATTTTAATAATCATAGAAAAAAGGAAATTCTAGTGCTCTTACAGGTATGCACAATATGGCCAGGAACTACAATTTGTATGTAATTTATCTTACATATGGGCATGGCCAAGCCAAATTCTCAATTAAAACGCAGAGATATTAATTAATATCATAAAGAAACTTGGTTTAAGTCAGGATTTGTAATTTTGATACCCATAAACTAATATTTTTATAGACACCACAGTAGATTCGGGATATGGGTTTTTCACACCAATAGAAATGAATAAAATGTAATTACAATTACAGATGTGCAGATGTTGGGATTTGCAATTTAGAAACAGATAAGTTTAAAGAAAATATAATAACTCATGAAAATAAGCACTTATAATATCTAAAATACGTTCATTAAATATAAGAAAGTTGTAAATTATTGTATCTTCACGTTATAGTTTATATCTATGGATGATTCCCGTAAACAACTACACTAGAACAGCTCATTTATTAAAAATAACTACCAATGATGATAATAATAATTTTCAATTTTTCAATTTCCTTTATTATAGTGCTGGCCAACAGTCATAGGACCTATAGCAGGCCAGCACTGAAAATCACACAAGTACCTTACAAATACATATAATTACACGAAAAAATAAGATAAACCATAATAGTTAAATAACTATATATAATGATGAATAGTTAGGAAAAAATAGTAAATAGTAATAATAAAAATAAAAAATAGTAATAATAACAAATAACTAAAGAATATTAAAGCAAACATATTTTAAAAGCAATAACAATATGCAAAAATAAATAATAATAATAATAATAATAATAATAATAATAATAATAATAATAATAATAATAATAATAATAATAATAATAATAATAATAATAATAATAATAATAATTGTTATCTTTGTCATTAGTAAACTAACATTTCGCCTTAAAGGATTTTAACTATTCATGTTAGATAGCATTAAACATAATTAAATTTCTAATCACTACACTTCCGTATGAATTTTATATTTTTAGGTATTAATTGAAAAACCATTAAAATCATAATAATGGACCTTACACATTAATATAATTAATTATTTATATATTTCAAGTCAGATTTAAAAAAAATCATCTATCTAGGCCCATATGAGTTTGAAACTATCAAAAAGAGTTCGTTCTAACAAATGACATGGCAGGAATTTTAAACGAGATACCCACAACATCTGTTGTACGCAACGAAACAGCGATAATTAACACTAACAAGCAATTGTTAAACATTAACCATACATGAAAACACTATCAATGCCCCCCCTTCCCCCCACCTTCTTTACTCCTTTCCATCCCCTTCACGTTTCAGTGGTTAATTCGCACCGCAGAGCACAGCGTCATTCTCCGGACCCCCTGACAAATATGATGGAATGCTACATCATGTCAAATTGTTGGTTTTTGAAATCAACCCTTTCGCAATTCACCCCTCGCAAAACCTGTGTATATTTCCCATCTCACACCTAAGAGATAAAAGGATACATGTACAAACATTGTAAGGGCCATGAATGAAAGTTTAAATGACTATTCCTTACAGAGGATCCTTGATCGAATCTCGTATTGATACATCGAATGGAGCTATTATGGGTGATTTTATTTAAGTGTGGTCACAGATTATTGCTAGCTTAGCACATTTAAGGTTGAAATAAATTTTTAAATAAATATATCACGTGTAACGATAAGAACATAGAATAGTACGCCAACAACCTCTCGTTTAGTTTGCGAGTGATGTAGAGGGTGGGATTCAAACCCCGCTTGGTATATTTTTTATCGGTATCCTATTCTTCCCTCTACGAAAACATGGGTACATTTCTTATACATTTTACCTTCTTCATTACTGCCTCATTAGTCATTAGTGTAAATACGTAGATAGTCTGATTGAGGGCATAACGTACAGAGCAAAATAATAGTAATAAAAAAGGAAAAAAAGATTGGAAATATTTAAAATAAAGCTATCTAAGCGAATAGATAAACGGGATTACGAAATTTCAGCTTTATCACAATATAAACCACAGTAGCCGTAAATTAGCTCCCATTTATTTTATCCACTTTTTAGGTAATATATCTGAATGAATATCAACACACAGGAATGAAATAATTGTAATTACAGCACTGTCCGTAGGAACCGCTATTCAATAAATTAAAATTAATCTGAAAAATTACACTTGTACATGAGAATCGAGCCCGGGACCTTTGGCTTAGTATATCTTAAGTCCATCATTGATATATCCAGGAGAAGCACCTTACTTTGGGTTATCACTATCTATCACAGACTCACTCCTTAAACTATGAGGGAAGAATGACCCTGAGAATGGGATTAGCTCTGGATAGCTCAGTGGTAGAAAATTTGTGATAAGTCAAAGTTCCCGGGTTCATTTCCCATCTCCAGGTGTCATTTGTTAACTAATTTAAATTAATTTATCTGAGTTACTAGCACAGTAAAACTACTGATCATAATAGAATTTAAACACCTCTAGACCCTCATTGGTAGGCAAGCGTAGGCCTACTAAAACACCAAGCTTCTTTTGTCATGTTTTCTGGTCACGTGGAACTAAAATTCGAATCCTAGTTGTGCATTTCGAGGGAAGTGGTTTTTACTAAATGCTTTTCAACCAACACTCAACACAAATGTGGATACCTTTCCTCCAGATTTTACCTTTCTTATTGCTATACGCGTAGTTAAAATGTGGATAGCGTTGGATGGTTAGTGAGCATCCAATAAAAAGTGTATATTGAAGAGGTAGCATGTGATTAGGTAGGGATAATTTAGACTACAGTCAAATTATCATAAAAAGAACCTTATATTACAGTTAAAAACGTTGCTAGATCTACTTAGTATTCATACGTCAAGGTCATGTTAAATAAACCTGTCTCCCTTTATGAACATTTTCTAAACATTTTTACTAGCAGCACCACGTATTAATACCCGTTTGTGTTATACGTCTAGATGTACTAATTACGCCAAGAGTTTTAGGGATGAGTGAGATTATATTTATAGGAATTGTATCCGCATTTTCGTGGAGGCAGAGTGAAAAACCTTTTTGGAAAAACCACCCTTAGTACACCAGACTGAGATTCTAACCTTAATCTCCCAGTCATTGGCAGTCTAGTCTACTGCGAGAGTAGCGCGTTAGATAATGCTGCTGTCGAAGCGAGCCATCAGTAAACTATTCTTATCCTAATTTACCCTCCAAAACATGTACACAGCTTTATTTTATATGTCCATGTAAAACACTCCAAATATATACATTTTAAGTAAAATCGTTAGATCTATTTCGAAAATTGTTGAAAACAAAAAACTCACTTATCGGTAAACTATCCTAAATTTAAGGGCTAGCATCAAAAAAATATACATATTTTTAGCTACAGTCCTAAAAATCCAAATATCAAGTTGGAACAAAATCCATCCAATAGTTTCTGATCAGTTGCCAGAAACAGACAAACAGGTAGACAGACGGACAGGGGGACATACAGAACAACTTTTTTTTTTCGATCGCAACAATTGATCTTAATATGAGAATGTAGAAAATAAAATGTTGACTGTAAAAAAATGTGTGTGCGCGTTTTTCAAACGTATCCTTCGATTAAAATCCTAATTGGAGTCAGAATCCCTCCTACCCTTATTCTCGAACAAGTAACAGCCAGAACAGGTGCCGAGTTAAAGAATGAGCATGTCGGACTTGTTCCCTTCTTCCCCTCAGACCCTCGACGACATGTTTCACTTCTATGTTCCTCACCAATAACAAAAGGTCATGTTTACCGTCCATAGGATAAAATGCAAATAGAGCCTAGAGGGGTAGGAGGAAGGGGTGGCATAGTGAAGCACGCCCAGGAAAACCCTCCCTGTGACGTCTGTTACCGTGGGGTTAAAGGGGGGGGGGGCTTGGACCTTCGCTTAGAGCAACACCCCCACCCCCTCAACACGGATCATCGGAGCGTTAATAGCCCCCAACACTCATTAGCAGATGTGTGGAGGTTTTGTTGAAGGAGGAGGGATGGATATATACACAAGGGAGGGAAAATTGCAGGGTTCCCCCCTCCCCCCCTTTTTCATATACAATTTCAGTAACCCCACCTCGAAAATAAACCCTCACGTATTTAGCATTTAGTGAAAATGCTTACTGTGTTGTTTAGAATTGTAAATACGAGTTTGTAGTTATAGCTTTGCTATTTCTCTGTGAATATCCATGATGTCAAAGGTCGTGGGGATAAACGCTAAATGGATGCACCCTGATAATATTAAAGTCTAGGTTAGGACCATACATCACTAAGCAAGACCATAGATATGTCCTAAACACCCCAATAATGACACTGTAAGTAGGTAAAACACTTTTGAATTTAAAAAAAATGGAATATTACATAATAACTACATGGAAGTCAATAGATGATTGAGAGAGAGTATGAAAATTTCTAGAGCTAGCTATATAAATTTGGTTGAAATATAGATAAATAGCAAATTTTTGAAGACGAAATAATCTTGCAGAAATTCAAGTGTAATGACTAATGAGTAGTAGCAGACCTAAATAATTGTTCTAAGATTTTTTGTTTTTTGACAAACGAGAAGTTCGGCATGCTAATCTCAGACAAGTAACGTGCTGGGCGCACTTGAATTGCGGAATAAGGTATACCTGTCCGCAGACTTTCAATTAGGGCCTACTCGAATTGTGGAATAAGGTATACCTGTCCACAGACATTCAATTAGGGCCCACTTGAATTGCGGAATAAGGTATACCTGTCCACAGACTTTCAATTAGGGCCCACTCGAATTGTGGAAGAAGGTATACCTGTCCGCAGACATTCAATTAGGGCCCACTCGAATTGTGGAATAAGGTATACCTGTCCGCAGACATTCAATTAGGACCCATTCTAATTGGGGAATAAGGTATACCTGTCCACAGACATTCAATTAGGGCCCATTCGAATTGTGGAATAAGGTATATCTGTCCACAAACATTCAATTAGGGCCCATTCGAATTGTGGAATAAGGTATATCTGTCCGCAGACATCCAATTAGTGCCCAATAGAATTGTGGAATAATGTATATCTGTCCACAGACATTCAATTAGGGCCCATTCGAATTGTGAAATATGGTATATCTGTCCGCAAACATTCAATTAGGGCCCATTTGAATTGTGGAATAAGGTATATCTGTCCGCAGACATCCAATTAGTGCCCACTAGAATTGTGGAATAAGGTATATCTGTCCGTAGACATCTAATTAGCGCCCACTAGAATTGTGTAATAAGGTATACCTGTCCGCAGACATTCAATTAGGACCCATTCGAATTGTGGAATAAGGTATATCTGTCCGCAGACATTCAATTAGGGCCCATTCGAATTGTGGAATAAGGTATATCTGTCCGTAGACATCCAATTGGTGCCCACTAGAATTGTGGAATAAGGTATACCTGTCCGTAGACATCCAATTAGGACCCATGCGAATCGTGTAATAAAGTATACCTGTCAGCCAGTCCACACGAATTTATGAACAACATGTAATGCCCTTCAACTCGTAACCACTAACCTAACCTAATCAAACCTAGCATAGCCTAACCTAACCTCCATGTTTAATTTAAAAAAAATCATTTTGAATTTAATTTTTACTCCGCATTTCGTGTAAAGGTATTACCGAGCTTGAACGAGCTGTTCCGCAATTCGTGTGCACCGAACGTGCTATGTGGGAATATTTCTCTTTTTAAGTTTTTTTTAACACCGCGTCCTACTACCAATTTGGATTGTAAGCATATGCACTAATTACGATAGTTTGTCAGAGATGAGTTAGGATGAATCTCAAGTAAGTGTACCCAAATTCACAGTGGCATTTGAGAGTGGAAAATCATTTAAGTAAAACCTTCCTTAGTATTCCCGATCGGGAATCGAACTTCAATCTCCCAGTCATTGGCAGTCTGATATATTGCGAGAGTGATGCCTTAGACCAACCAACTATCAAAGTGGGGTCTCTAAGTTATCGAGAAAGAATTTGTTTTAATAATGTGACTTAAGAGTACGCATCTTCCTATTCGTTCAAGACCCACAAATTATCTCCGTGAATGAGTATTTTCAGTGGGTTTCAAATAAAGATCATTTTAACCGTGAATTGCGTCCCTCAAGCGGCTTTTTAAGCACAGTTCTTACGAAAGCTTTATCCATCCATCCAGCTTTGATCAATGATCTCAAAAGAATTGCTAAACATTTAACACGGCTCTAAATACAATTAAGAGTACAGGAGGAAAAGGAGGTAGTCCAATTTTTACGTCAAAGTGAGCCAGTGCTACCATCTGTTAGGCAATAATGAGAACTTTCTCATACACTTTATATTATGGTTAAAATAGATCTCTGTCATATTATAATACATTAAAAAAAGGTATTTGTTATTTGGTTATGGGGTTCATGATATTAATGTTGTTGCCCTTGAAAATGTTTGTAATGTGACTTTCCCTGAACAAGGTTCTATAATCTCCCATTCGTGCTGAATGTCCTGACCACCGTAATCTACGGGAATTTATCATCCTAACTATGTAGTGTGATGTATACAGGGTATGTAACTCATTATTATGTAGTCTCCTCCACTCCCCAGTAGCCTCATCTCTTTTTGGACCAAATACCATCCTAATAATCTTGTTTTCGAACACCCTAGGTAATTTTTCTTCGTGTAAGTTAAGATACCTTGTCTCACACCCATAGAGAACAACCGGTAAAAATTTTGTTTTGTATACTTTGAACTTTACATTCCTGGACACCAGGTGAAATGTCAACACCTTATTGGCCGATTAATAGCATGCATTTCCCAACTGTATTTTTTTTTATTTCTCAATCAAATATCATTATTGATAGTTAAAAGTGTTCCTAAATATTTAAACACTTTAGTCCTTTCAATATCTATATGAGTATAGTAAAGAGAGATAAAATTGAGGTTTTTGAACAGACAGAACAAATATAATATGCACGGGAAATTGATGTGTTTTCTATAAAAATATTATTTTCAAACATCCTAAAATAAACTAGCTTACTACAGCGACATGAAAATACAAGGGAAAATAAAATAAATACTAGCCTTTGTGTTTCAAACAAATCAAATTTCCCAAACAACAAAAATATAGAGCTGCAGTATTTATTGTAAAGTTCGTCATGTACATTTCGAAATCCACGCTCTCCCGACGGCAGTAAAATATATGACTTAAATATGATCCTTGGAGAAATATATGTAATTCAACTGACAAGTGTTTTGTGTATCACACATATGTTTGGAATTTTTACACTTTTTTTTATGAAATCATAAAGGTATTGCCATAAACGTGATGTACTATAATTAGTGTCAAAACGAAATAAACCACAAGAGTAGAATGGCTATAAATTGCTAGCTCTGATATTAGTTCTCTAAACAATAAAAAGGGTTGAGAAGACGGTAATGTGTCAATTATCACAAAGGTACCCTGCAAACCCCCCCAAAAAAAAAGTTTAAAAAGGAGTACTAGATTTTCTTTGATATAGTATCACAATGAAAATATTTTTTCATCAAGAGTACTTTATTTTATATATAATATTTTTACATTTATTTAAACAAATATAGCTCAAACATGATTCACTGATCCACATTATTTTAAAGAAAGATGTGTGAGTTATTAAATTCAGAATAGTATTACCCTCTTTAGCATGACTGTATGTAGAAAATAAAGCAATATCTGTTCTTGTGGATTTATTTCATTTCATATTGGTACTGAAATTTTAATAAACCTTTAAGAACATAGCATAATTCAGTGCTTTGAAAAATAAAATAATACTATGGGATGTAAAGTAAAAATCACAAATATTTTCACATTTGATTGAAAATAATGCTGTGTGAAATATGTTCGTATTTTGGCAACTGTGTTAGTAAATATCTTTATGTTTGTCATAACGTTTTTTGCATAATTCTTTCTGTTAAAATATTTGATCTAAAAAAAATTTGCTAACACTCTGATGGCAAATAGCCAACAGTATGTGATCCTTAAGAAGTTTTAACTTAAAAAAAACCTTTTCAAGATTTATTTTAATTAAATTAATGTCACTTAATAAAGTTCTACATGTATGAGTATTTTTCTAAATTATATCCGCTAGATACTACTGTAATCTCTACTAATAAAATAATCCAACCATGTGTGGTTTAAAAATCTACAACTAGTTCCATTATGTTGTACAATGTTGTACCACAAAATAAAATTTATAGCTATTTGGTCTTGAGAATACAATATTAAAGTGTAATTTATTTCATTTATGTTTCAATTTCCCCACTCCTAATTAATATGTAATTGTTATGGAACTTTAACTTCTATTTAATTTAAATAACAGAACTGGTAAATATATATTTGGTTTCTTTTGTCTGAATCTTATTATTTATTGATATAGGTAAGTTTTGCATTTGACGTGCGTCAAACATTTGTAACGTAACCATATCACAATTATTATTATTATTATTATTATTATTATTATTATTATTATTATTATTATTATATTATGTTATATATTATTTTAATAGTACATATATAATTTAAATTGTTAAACTTATCAATAAATATACTTAAATTTGGAAATGTATATGTTAATTTTTATTCATTTCCTAGTCAGATAATTTCTTTGGGAAATTTGACTTTAAATAAAAACAAGTAAAACAATGTTTATTTTTATAATATTTCCAGTGTGAATATAAGTAAACCTAGTCATTTATATATTTTAAAATCAAATGCTAGCGAAGCGTCTACCTTGAATTTTAAGAATAAGCTTTTTTACTTCTCTTAAATTTACTAATAATAAAATAGCATAATTTTTTATTAGAGTAAAAAATTAAAATAATTTGTTATGTTTTCTGACATAAATGGTGACATTCATGAGCTATTTAGTATCCTATATCTTATGCCACCTGCTGATTATGGGGAGATCGTGCTTCAAATCCCGGTCAGGTCTACTGAAGCTGGTTTTCCCAAAATGGTTTCCAATTTTCCTACCAGGCAAATGCCTATGGACTAACTTTAAATTATTTCATTCTAATACCTTTCCCATTAGAGTAATTATCATATATTTGTTTAACCTAAACAGGTATTATACGCCGTGATAAAAAAAACTACCTGATTTTCGTCGGTTCAAACCCATCTGAAGTTGATGGATTTTCCTAGGCGATAAAATTCGTAGCACAACTTCCTTCGTAGGGGAAGTAAAGCCGTTGATCCTCTATCGATTGTGACATGTGAAAGAACCCTGGAAGGTATGTGAAAGTACCTTTGTTGGCTAAATTTTAAGCCCTATAGTGCTCGTTCATAGAAATTCAGTGTGGAAAGCAATGGAGAACCACCACATTTTCTGAACTTTTCTAGTAAATGGGATTTCTACCAGATGGTGAAGGCAGCAATGACAAACTGAAGGACTGAGTGCATTCCCAGCTCCAGATGGATAGATACCACATCAAATCAACCTTTTGGTTGTTGACTGAAGAAAATAAGACTGCTACTATATTGAAATATACCTTTGGATAAGTATATCATGGCTATCTATTTTATTTCGATAATATTTCACAGCTTTGAGGTTGAAATATATATAATTACCCCCATATGAGGGTAGGCGAACAAAGGCTTCAGTATCGTCACAATTGAGTTTCTGATAGTGTGGAGGTTGAGGTTTAAATCCCTGTCGAATGTACTGACATGTCTTTTAATTAAATGATTCCATCTTTACCTCCAAAATAAGTGACAACTCAAATATATTTACTCCAAATACCATATTCCTTATCTAAATCCCATAAGCGAAAATGTTGGGATGACCCGGATGTGTAGTTATATGAGAAAAAAATAATTAAAATGTTTGTATTGTCTTTTGTATGAAACAGAGTGTCACTATATATTTATAATAAAATAATATATATAAATCCATCTATAAGTGTAAATATTTTTTATTTATTTTAATAAATTATTAAGATGATTATATTGAAGAATAAAAGAGGCAGTTGAAGGTAGATTCTCAAATAAGACCTTTGGTTCCTATAAGAGTTAAAATCAGCACTCTACTCAAGACTAGTATTTTAGCTTATTATTTGTCATATGATTTAAAAAAGTATATACTGTTTAAGCAATGTTTTTGGATTAATTAGAAATTATTTTGAGCTACAGGAAAGTGAATTAAATATCGTCCATGCTAATCCACAGAAATCAAGTGAAAAAATATATATGTATGTATATAAAATAGTACTACTTTTGTAAAAAGAGAAGTTTGTATGTGGGTTCATGACCCATAGATCTTTTCATTTTTGGTATTATTGTGGTTACTTATATACAGGCTACGCTTTTTTTTCTATGCATCAGCGCTTATTTTATACATGCATCCACTAAATAGAAGGCGTAGTGTAGTCTTAGTGTGTAAAATGTCCTCAATCAAGTGCTCAAGCAACCTGAACATATTATTTTATACATTTGATAGTTGAATAGTTCTCAGGCAAAGACAAGATATACAAAACTTGTAAAAGATTATTATGTTTATCTCGAAAGGAAACTTGGTGATTAAGATAAATAATTGGTATCCCAGTGTGCCGAGCCTGTGATGAAGAATTGAGATTGTGGATAAATTTGAAACGAAAGAAATGGAATGTGAAAATACCCTAGTTGGAGCCTAAAACTAACTGAGATTACTGTTAATTTTTTTAAAGTTAACTTAGAAGTATATAACGTAAAGAGTATTCTTAATGTTCCGTCTGCCATCAAACCAAGTCGCCATTTGAGAATATATGTCATTTCCATGCATTTACTATAACTTATATTGGAAAATTTAGTAGTAGAAAGAACTGAAAGTAAAACTTGGGAAAATGAAACAGAAGTCTAAGCACCCAGAAATTTTGAGTTAAATCCTAGATTGTTTTCACTAATATAATAAATGATTTAAGGTAGGAATGAATTTAAAGGACGCTGGAAAAAGTTGCAGTTTTTATTTCAAAATTTTTTTTGTTAAAAATAAATCAAATAATGCTTCAATACAACGATAGAGATTAATTTTCTTCACATGGTGATATCAACAGTTCTCGACAATGGTATCCTGGAATTTAATAACAAATTTTCTCTTCATTTACAAAGTTTATCATCTAATGACGCTATGGTCAGGACAGACATTATAGATATTCAACAACTGTTGATATCACCATGTGAAAGAATTTAAACTCTATGTTTGTATTGAAGCAATATTTTATCTATAATGGACGAAAAAGTTTTGCTATAAAAACTGCAAAAACCACTGCACTTTCTCATGTTCCCCCAACCCCAACTTAAATTAACCAAATCAATTTTCAGAAATTCTTGGTTTTAAATTTAATTCAAAACACCTTCTAACATATAGAACATTTTTCTCACTTTACAGAGAAAAATAACGAAAAATTGTTCTCTACATTTCAGAAGACCAATTTTTTTTATAAATATAAATATCTTATTGAAATATTTTGAGCCAGTTAGAATCCTAAACAGCGGATATGTTTTATTTACTAATCAAAGAAGATCCTCAAAGCTATCGCTCAGTAATAAAATTAAATATAGTTTAATTCCAATATATCAAATGTAAATTTAAGTGAAATATAATGCAAATTTAAATAGGGGGTTGACAAATATAAAATGTTAACACTATGTTTACTTGGTCTATTGTGACGTTACAGTGATAGGCATGTCACATGAATATAAAACTGACTACTTACAGAATAGTAAGGACTGAGATATCGAGGTCTTATCAAAGAGGAGTGGTTATTTTTCTCGCTTATAAATCATTGGTAGATTAAATACAGGTTCTCCTTCCACAATTTGCACACCAAACTAGGCTTGAAGAAATAGATTGTAATAACGTTAACTAATGAAGATCAATGTTTCAAATAAACTGATACTTAGTTCCTATGAGGGACCGAAATTATATGGTAGCTATGTGTGAAATAGAAACACAGGCATGGATTAACTTAAAGTGTGCTAATGAAAGCTTCCTAGGGAACAACAACGATCTAGACTACAAACATATAGTTGATGATATGTTTTTTTTAAATCATAGGGCACATATGACTGGGAGACACATGAGATCCAGTTTGGTGGTCCTATGTGTAGACTATTAGGCACACACAGAACGTTGTCCAGGGTAAAACACAGGAGGTTGTCCACACGTCCTACCCGTAATAAGATGATGTGATGATAGTTATTATGGAGTTGTGGAGCCGGGGTGAGTCTTAACCTAGCGGAAATCGTTGGATACAAATGTGTGATCAATTAAGATCATGAGGTATATCAGATAACGTAGTTGCCACTGCCCAAGGGTCTCGGGTTTGATTCCCGTGTCCCGGTGTTTATTTTCAATTTAAAAAATATGATATCTAGATGCAGCTATAATTAACCAAAGATCAATAGCTTTTCTATTTAATACACCTAGATACGATGTTTAATCCCGATGGGTAAAATGATTTAAGGTCAATATACAGACACACAGACGGCATCAAACACACACACACACACACACACACAAAATTTGTGTCCAAAATTTTAATTTTATATTTGCTGATCACAATACTTCCTCTCGCCGAGGGGAAGTAACAATCATTAGTCAACTTTCTTTTCTTATAAAACTGTAGTAAATTATATCATAATCTTGGGTAGTATAATCATTACAAACCAATAATGTCCTCAATTACAGAGGAACGGGACTTAAAGTTTGTAATATGGTTGCTGCTTTCAAAACTCTCCTTATTTATGTATGTATATGATGGCTTGAGGGCAAAGCATTACGCCATTAGAAGAGATATATTAATTTATATTGTTCAATGGGCCTCAGTCATGGAGAGAGGCATGTTCATGTTGTAAACGCAGAATAAAGCTAAGCAATCACTTCAACAACACGTTACCAACCTAGAATACATCAATGCCAACTGAACAATAGCCGAGTAAAAATTTGTCTAATCAGTCCTACATCTATCAGTAATTTGATCACTTTTATTATCGTTGCTATGGTATATACTGTACCGTCCGTCGAGATTGAAAGGTAGCAACTTGCTTGGCTAAACGCCCGCGCGGTATCCTACACCTCCACACATGACTGCAGAATAGTTTGCCTAGCTGCACCCGAGGCCGGATTTAAAGAAAGCCTTAAGTCCTTAAACTATATCTTAACTGTTTGAAAGGAGTGATGGGGGAGGAGAAATTTCTTTTTGAGATGTTCAAATGGTTTGATCTACTAAATTAATTTTACCTTTTTGTTCCCTTCCTAATAGAATCAATTATTCGTTACATACCTAGTTAATTAATTATGTTTGGTCTCATTAATATATGGCCTGGCTTTTTTTTATGTTTAAGATTTATCCAAACCACACAATATTTTGGCAGCAGTGCTACCCACATTTATTGGTTTTACATGGTAACATAAAGCAGGTCTCCCCCTTTTCAGAATCTTAATTACTGTGAATAGCTAATTATGAATTTATTAATGATTAATTATAGCATTCTACACATGTAGCGCAAATAACTAATTGAATCTAAAAGAATTTTACTTTATTTTTAGGACATTAAGTTTAAAAAAATTATATAATTTAAGGGTCCAATCCTGATATAAAATATTTTATACAATTTCCAGGTAGACAAAAAAAAAGATTTGATAAAATCTTATCCATTGGACATATTTTAGTTATAAAAGTGAAATTTATTTGTTTCTTCAAAGTTATAATGACTGTCTATATAACTTTGTGATACCATAGTTCGATTCCATACCTTATTTAATGTTACCAAAACGGCCACAATATAACTATTAGTAAAAAGTTTTGATAAATACTTTGATTGAGAAAATTGTAGTTTATTAAGATTTACGTTTATTATCATTTTCTAATAAATTAAATGTATAATGTTAACTCTTTTTGTTTTTATCAAATCTGTTTTTTACTAAATAAATTCTGTAAATCTAAACCATAATACTGGTTATGTCATCTGCAAGTATTAATATAATATCAGAGTGAGGAGGTTTAAATGAATGAAAAGCAAAGATTTTTTGTTTGTTTACGAGCTTAAAAACACTTTAAATGATATATATGCGTTTTTAAGGTTTGGAATGTAAATTTCTTTAAGTAAAATAATATTGTAAGTTCTGTACCGTTTTTAAAAATGTCTGCCTGTTGCCAAAGATACCTGGAACTTTATAACCAATTGTGGTGCGTTTATTTATATTCATTAGGATGTCTGCTAAGGGAGGATCTAGCATACATACAATCAGGGTTTGAATCTCCGTTAAAAATACGGCCGGTTTTGTTTATATCTGTAACTTAGGATCTCTGGAACCACTTAACTGATTGCAGTGTGGTTTTTACTTTAATACTGGACCAATATTTAGGCAGGTTTTATCATTATTTGTGTATAGTCAGGTGTTTCGGTGTGAGTCCCGGTGAAGGGCCAGACAATTGTTTGTATACATTTATTGAACCACATAATTACTAAGGTGTAATTTGTATTATTCTGTAGAGTATTTATCCAAGTATTTCTTAGTATAGTAATTATGATCGGGTGTTTTGGTGTAAGTTCCGGTGATGTGTCTGCTGGATATGTGTATATATCTATGGAACCACTTAACTAATTGCGGAGTAGTTTTTCTTTTTTTGTAGAATATTTATCCAGGCATGTTTTAGCATGATATAATCAGGTTTTGTGTTGTGAGTCTCGGTGAAGTACGAGCCGGATATTTGTGTATATCTCTGGAACAGCAAACCGATTCTGAGGTAGTTCATTATATTCTGTAGAATATTAACCAGGCAAATTGTAGTATGATATACTTAGTTCTTGGGTTTCGAGTCCCTGTTAAAGTTTCGGATGGATGTTATATATATGTTACCTGGGATATTTGTAACCACGTAAGCGATTGCATTGCAGTTTTTTTAAAAATTATGTTGTATTTATATCCAGACAGGTTTTACCATTAGTTTAATCAAATGTTATGTTGTGAGTCCCTGGAAATGCTGACAGGCCTAGCAATAATGAATTTTGTGGGTCAACTAGAAGGTTAAATTCCACTCTTCCGCGAAGAGGATAATATAATTCAGAGTGAACTATAGGAGAATATTTATATGTAATATAATATTACCTATTTCAACCACCTCTGATACTCATCTGGGCTACACGACTTAAATAATTATTGTGGTATAGTGATGAAGAAGATACCAATTAAAGAGGATGTAACCATATTTGCTAGAAGGGAAGTTGGTTAACAATGTAGGAAAACGTCCCTCAATATGTCCGGTCAGTATGAGAACCTTGTTTTATCCATCAATGAAAATGGACCATATGAAAATTTGTTTGTCCGCGTGACCACCGATGCAGTAGAAAATAAATCATTTACGGCATTTCCTAGAATATTTAGTTTACTTTGTAATTATGTTTACTATAAGTATCAAATATTTTATTTTGTATGTATTTCGAGCAGATATCACACTTGTCTAGAATCTATTATTTTGGGGCTTTCTTTTTTAAGTTCAGTCAATAATGTTTTTACTACAATGAGATTATCAACAAATCTCAGACCTAACTTGGTGGTGAAGATAAATAACACGCTAGTTTCGTGTTGAGCTAGACTGACAAGGACGGGGAGATCGAGGTTCGAATCTCGCTCGAGTGAACTGGGGCGAATTTTTTCCTCAATGGTTTTCCACGTTTCCTCCACTCAAATGAGGGTTCACTTCCTTTAAATTCAACCGCCCCAATTCCTATCCCTTTAGAATAATTAGTACTTAAGCGTATTGTCCGAACGGGTAGTAAGACGTGGTGCTAAAATTTAAAAAACATTCCACAAGAATGTGTATGCAATTCCATTAAATACTCTTTCTTTGGTATATTAATTTAAGATTGACTATATGAAGGAGGTTATCAGAGAAACAGTGAAGTTTTCATGGCATTCAAACATATTAATGAATAGTTCGGTCTGTGTGTGCTAGCTGGCCGTGAAGGTTTGAGTTTAGCGTAAAATAGTTAAATGGCGCTTGTCTAAAAAGTCAGTTGGATCCCCTTATTCACTTTAGCAAGTAATACACTAACAAAATACTGACCGTTTCAAATGCAGTTAACTTTCATACATCTTCTAAACATTTATGTCTTGCAGTAAGCCAACAGCTATTACTCCTTCCAAGCTAATTTCAAGAATAAAATAAATGATGTATTTTGTAGTCTGCACTACAACTTAAATGTAAAATCTCATAATATTTAAATAATTATAGGTTACATTATTATTATTATTAGAATTTTGTTCTAAACAAAGAATCCTACAAGAGCACGAATTACAGATTTATTTAACGGTAAGATGTTGGGACTCTTAGCACAATCGATAGCTTGTTTTTTTTACTAAACTGAGGATCCCAGGTTCAATTCCTTCATTGCGGTAGTTTTATCTTTAGTGAAATGTGTGTTTCTCCTTTTAAAGTGATGAGCTAATGGGATGGTGATGTTGTGTATTTTCAAGTTTTAAGATAATATCAAATTCGTGTGCTGATTTTATCAGTATGTTCAGAAAGTGCACGTTAAATACCTCAAATAATTTTTTTAAATAAAACCTTAGGATGCTACGCTGCTCTCTAAGTGAGATCGATTATTACTTATTGAATAAAATAAGAGAACTAAGGTGTACTCATTTATATTAAATATAACTAACTTTATCAGGAAACCAAAATAGTTAGTAAAAAAAAGTTTCAGCAATATTTCAATGACTTAATAATAATATTTAGTACCGCGTCTTACTACCCGTTCGGGTTATACGCCTAAGTACTAATTACGCTAATGGATTAGGAATGGGTAAGGTTGAATTTAAAGGAAGTGAACCCGCATTTGCGTGGAGGGAGAGTGGAAAACCATTTAGGAAAAACCACCCCCAGTTCACCCGACCGAGATTCGAACCTCGATCTCCCCGTCCTCAGCGGTAGAGCTCAACACGACTGGCGCGTTAGCCAACTACGCCACCGAGGCGGGTCAATGACTTAATAATATGCGTTGTTTGGCTATCTTTCATTCTTTACGCATCTTAAATATATGCATCATTATGGATCAAGTGTGCACTTGGTTCAGGTTATTTGGATTTCATATCTAGGCTTATTCGTTACATACTTAATTAATTATGTTTTGTCTCATTAATATATGGGCTGGATCTTTTTTTTTAGCTGTTAAAGATTTAACCACATCACATATTATTTTGGCAGCAGTGCTACCCACATTTATTGGTTTTACATGGTAACATAAAGCAAGTCTCCCCTTTTCAGAATCTTAATTACTGTGAATAGCTAATTATGAATTTATTAACGATTAATTATTATATTCCACACATGTAGTGCAAATAACAAATTAAATCTAAAAGATTTTTACTTTATTTTTAAGACGCTGAGGTAAAAAAACTTATATAATTTAAGGGTCCCAATCCTAGTTTAAGATATTTAATATTATTTCTGGGTATATATATATAAAAAGAGATTAGATAAAATATTATTCATTGGATATTTTAATTATTAAAGTGAGTTTATGTGTTTCTTCAACGTTATTATGACTGACTATAACTTTGTGGCACTATAGTTCGACTACATACTTTATTTAATGTTACCTATATATCACTATTGGTAACAGTTTTGATAAATACTTTGATTGAGATAAATTGTAATTAAATAAGATTTACGTTTATTATCATTTTGAAATAAATTTAATGTTTAATGTGTTATTTATTTACTAAATCATTACTATGGCATAGAGCACTTTAAATGTGCTTATTCTTTTTTCAAGGAAGCAATATATTAATATATAAGTTTAGACAACTCCGCATTATGATAGTCCAGAACCAAATAACATATATATATATATATAAATAATTATATATGTATATATATTTTAGTGCTGCACCATACCCATTCGGATTTTACGCCTGTAGGCTATTTAATTTAATTTTTTTATTCTGAGTAAGGCTGATTTACAGATAGTGTTCCCACATTTGCGTGAATGGAGAGTTGAAAACCATTAAGGAAAAAACCCTCTCAGTGAACCCGACCGGGATTGAACCTGGATATCCCCGTCATTGTTAGTCTAATCTATTGCGAGAGTAGCGTCTTAGAACATGTGACCACCAAAGCGGCTTAATATTGTTACTAAATGATATTTTTTGAGTTTGTTTTGTTTGGCCTTCGAGTCAGTGCTTATTGTTTGCTGCCGTGAAATGAGTAGGCCTACAGCGAACAATCTTGTTCCGTGGTATAATAGGCCCTGCCTTCACCAAACACACTATAAGCGATGTCCTCTCCAGCCATGCGCTTTCGATAGTTTAGAGTGTAGTTATTCAATTGGATGTTACAGGCTAGGCTTCCAGAGTCAAGGAGGTATTAGATAAGATCATTTTCAAGGAGGGTCGAAATAAGGAGTGGCGATAGGGGAGGATCTTATATGAAGAAGTGTGAGGAAGACAAGGTGTAAACTAGCTTGGATGTCAGGTTTAAATAAGTTTGATTTTTTTTTTTTTTTTTGCCTGTGACAAGAAAGTCAGGGCTTGAATCCTGATTGGGCTTCTTCTGTTAAAAAGTATGCACATGAAATACCTCATTATTTTGAAAATAATTGTTCATCAATCTAATTTACCTATATTCTGTTTATTATCAGACACCATTCTCTCATTGTCGGTTTTTGTTTATTTCTTAAACTGTCCTTGCAAATCACGTTTTTATAAGAATTTAACATAGCCTGTTATTTTATTTTATAAATGAGAAAATTTGGCAGGGTAGTTTTAATATTGACATATTAAAAAAAGGATTAAAGTAAATATTATGGATAACGTCTCTAAATAAAAATATTTTCACCACGTTGAATGAACTTACGACTGCTATTTAGTTTTCTTTGCGACTGTATATTATTATTAGCATTATTACCACCACGTCTTACTAACCGTTCGGGTTGTATTTACTTACACTAATGTGTCATGGTAGGGTGATTGTGAGATGAAATGGAGGACCTGCAGTTTAACGTGGGATCCGAACCACGGTGAATGCCTGGTATTCCACATATTCACTAGATAAGATCAATACACGTCTTGTCAGAGGTGAAGGAAGGGTTTGGCAATCAGATTAATCTGTGCCACGACCGAGGATTGAGCCCCGAACTCCCAGCGTAGAAATCCGATACCTTACCCCTAGACCATTTTGCGACTATTACTTTACTGTAAGGTTCTTAGTAATTAGTATCGTTCTTGGCTACGATTCAAGGGAGTGGCTTAAGAAATCATGTTTAAATTTGAGTTGTGCCTAAAATATTAATTTTTCTATGAGTTTGCCTTGTAACATTTGATGAACTACTGTTGGATGTGGTGTATCAGGCATTCGGTCTTAGGAAAAATTTTATTTATTCTTTCATTATCGCGTCTCGCCAGCCGTTTTATATATACGCATATATGTTAATTACTCGAATTGAGTAGCGTTGAGGAAGATATAGTTTGAGAGTTAATGTAGGCCTACCCAAAATTTGGTGGTGGTAGGGTTTTAAAAAAATTAGGACAAATCATTCTCAGTCCATCTATCTGGAATTCAAGCCCCGAACTTACCATGACTAAAAAACCAAACTGAATATGCCGGGAATTTGGACTTAGTGTTCAACTATACCGATTGTTAATATTTAAAGTCTAGTAGGCTATAATTTTGCTTTTTTAATGTTGATTATATGTATTTTATAACTTCAATTATATAATATACTTTATAAAACGACTGGGTAAAATTTGTGTTATTAACATTCCCACAAGTGGCTCATAGGAGTGAAAACTTTCACATGATGGAAACCTCGAAAAGACGGCTCATTTGACCAACCATTGTTTGTTTCTAAGTAGGAGAGAAAAACAAAACAAATACCCTTGGAGTGTTAGAACTGTGTTTCAAACTTATTGTTCACAGTTAATTCAGCCATGGAACGATATAGACGTTTAAGTGAAGTTGATAAAGGAAGGATTCTGGGTTTAGTTGAGGCAGGGTACACGGAGAGTGAAATTTCGCGTGCAATACCGTGTTCCCGAAAAACAGTTTCGTTGTGGAAATCTAGATGGAAAAATGAAAACACCCTCAAGTGTCGTCATGGTGGAGGCGCTTCACGTAAAACTACTAGGGAACAAGATGCCGCGCTAGTTTCTGTAGCTCAGGCAAGCCCATATTTAACGAGCAGACAGATTTCTGCGCGGGTTGGGGTAAATTTGTCTAAGGACACAATTTTGGAGCGCTTACGAGAAGGAGGGCTCCAGTCATTTACTGCTGCTTCAAAACAGATATTAACAGAACGGCAGAAGCTGGCTCGAATGAATTTCGCACAAGAAAACTTAGAACGGCCATTAGAATATTGGAGGAGAGCTATTTTTACAGACGAGAAGGTATGGAGTTCATCAAATGATGGTCGTGTGCTGGTTTATCGCCCTAAAAATGCTCGTTTTCAATCACCTTATGTGCGTCAACGCCGCTATAGTGGTCGCTTCTCTGTATCTAGTTGGGGGTGGATTTTACACACTGGTATGGGAGTCATGTGGAAAATAGATGGACATTTAAACAAGGAACAATACGTGTGTATCTTGGATAACGTCTGTACGGGAAAGATATCCCGTAGGACCAATTGTTTATCAACACGACCGCTCACCTGTTCATACTTCTCGATTAGTGCAGCAGAGGTTTGCTGATCATGGGGGGGAGGGGGGTACATTGATGTTATTCCATGGCCTCCATGTGGCTGTGATATGAACCCAATCAAGAATGTATGGGCAGAAATGAGTAGGATACTTCGTGAACGTAATCTGGATATCAGGAATTCAAATCAACTGTAGGATGAAGTTGAAGCTGCTTGGAAAGAGCTCTCTGATAGCCCTAGGTATGTTGCAAGACTTATTAATTCGATGCCAAGAAGATTAGAAAGTGTTGTGGAAGCATAAAGATTTTGGACACGTTATTGATATGTTAAATACTCGCTAAACTTTAGTTTCTTGTTCAATGGGTGTTAGACTCAGAGTATTGGCTGGATATAAATCATAATTCACTTCTTGGTTTAAACTACCTGGATCACCATCCATCGTCACTATTTTGGCTTAAAAGCCTGGATCACCATCTGTCGTCACTATCTTGGCTTAATCACTTGGATCAGCAGCTTCCGTCACTATATAGGCTTAACCACCAAGAACACTATTTGTCGTCATTATCTTAGCTTAACCACCTGGATCACCATCTGTCGTCACTATCTTGGTCTAACCACCTAGATCAGTAGCTTCTGTCACTATCTGGGCTTAATCACCTGGAACACCATTTGTCGTCACTATCTCAGCTTAACCACCTGGATCACCATTTTTCGTCTCTATCTTGGCTTCACCACCTGGATCACCATACGTCGTCACTATCTTGGCTTAGCCGCCTGGATCACCATCTCTCGTCTCTATCTTGGCTTCACCGCCTGAATCACCATACGTCGTCACTATCTTGGCATAGCCGCCTGGATCACCACCTATCGTCACTATCTAGGCTAAATCAACTGGATCACCGCCTTTCGTCAGTATCTTGGCTTCACCGCCTGGATCACCATCTGTCGTCACTATCATGGCCAAACCACCTGGATCACCGTATCCTGTTGGGGAAGTGAGGACAGCTTCTGGCAAACTAATTAGACCATGGTTTTACTATTATTTTTATGTTATCATTGTGGTTGGGTTAAGTAAGGAAACATATTAGAGGTAAGATACCCCCATTTGCTTGGAAAGAGAGTGGAAAACCATTTAATAAAAATCACCCATACTGGATCTGACCGGGATTCGAAAACCGACCTTATATTATTTATTTATTTCTGCTATTTAATGTGCACTTTTCATATTACTTTAACTATAAACTAGCTAAGGGAAATGTTTAGTATTTTCCGTTCCTCCTTCCCTTGATAGAAATAGGTTAACATAATTGGAATGGTAATTCTACAATAAAAAAGTGCTAAAGTTGATTGATCCATCACAAAACGTAGCAGAGATATACTTACTACATTACAAGATGTATTTGCGTAGAAAGAGAAGGGAGACACAGATGTTATTACAGGGACAGTCATTATTTGCAAGAGTTTATTAAACTATTGTGTAGTAGCCGATAGTGGTTTCTAGTAATCGTAATTATATTATTCTTAGTTTAACTCGTCACGATGAAAAACTACACAATTCTTCTAACATATTCTATACACATAATTTAAATTCTTTATTTATATAATAGAGTTTTTGTAAATTTAGTAATGACCACACACGATTACATAATTGACACTAAATTCCTACTAATATATCACATATCATTTATATTCAAAGCTGTTAGTACCATATAATCACAGTGCTATACTTGCTAGTGTAACATTCAAAGTTAAATAGTTCAGCAGACGAATGTGAAACATGTTGAGGCATAGTCTTCTGACAAACGTATTTATAGATATTTTTTAACGTATCTTCAATACTTTTTATTCTTGTGCGATTTTAATATGTATAGTTTTTTTTAATGATCCGGGTCCTACTATCCATTTGGACTATTGCAATTAACTACGGTAGCAAAGTAGGAGTGATGAAGGTGGACTGTGAGATGAAATGTAATTACTCACAATCTTGTGAATATCGTTTTTATAAAAACATAATTAGTAAATCTAACCAGGATTTGAACCCTAATGTCTCTGTAATTGTAAAATCAAACTAAACAAGCTATATGTTCTTAGATAGTGTGCTCACTTAACCAGTAAAGGGTGTTTTGAAAGGCTGGTACAAAACAATGCTGATTTTAAAACATTGATATCGTGGTATGTGTAGATGTGCCGATTACTCGCTAGCGACCGATAGTTTAATTCGACAACACTGGGAATCAAATGACCTCTTATATAACGAAACTAACGGAATTGATGCGTGCCACTTTACAGTATATGTAAATAAAAATACACGATTCTTTTATTGAGTGCACCATGTTGAACGATTTGTTTAGCTATATCATTTAAATATATTGTATTTTATTTAAACCAAATTGCTAGTATCATAAATTGTGGACATTATTTAAATATGAACTTGTTTCAAACAAGCACACATTGTATTCTGAAAATTGAAAAATGACACCTGGACACGGGAATCGAACCCGTGTCCAGGTGTCATTTTTCAATTTTCAGAATATGATATCTAGTGGAGTAATTCCCTACTAATAAGCATAAATAATATCTCCGGCTATTAATTCTTAAGCACACATTAGTTACCTAGTATATGTATATAAATTGCTCATACAGGACATGAGTTAGTTCAAATTCAACTTTTTATTTTATTGGTTTACATAAAATAACATTTGTCTATATGAATTTAGTATTGTTACTCAGCCGAAATATCGTTTGGATTTTTTTTGGTTAAACCTTAACATGCCGGGTAGACCTATTAGTTATTATATGTTTAGCATCCAAATAATAAATATTTAGTAAAGTCCTTTAAGGTAAAGGTGTTTTATGATATAGAACCCATAAATACATTTTTTTAAATAACCGCCTGCATACAACATCTCAAAGTTAATGTATAGATTTTAATTTGGTTTGTTTTTAAATGCGAATTATTTGGTATCCTACCTGTTTTTAGAAAAATATGTTAAATAAAAATCCCAATTAACAACTTAATTCAATATTTTATTTAGTCATATTTAAAAAAAATAACTATACAGGGATTACAAGCTATGGAGACCAATGTCTGCTCATTGGATTACTACACATTCACGCTACCAACTCTATAAAATTTTAGCAAAAATTCTCATAAACGGGATTTTATAAATGTTTGGGGAAGATCTTAAAAAACTAGGGATATGTAAAACATATTTGTTTACAATAAAAATTATTTTATTTATTGACAACAACAATACTTTTCAAAATATTTCTATATTGCTCTCAGTACATTTTCTCATGAATGCCGCGTGCCGACAACTTTCGATGGAGCAGGACCGCATAAACGAGAAGAGGATGGTGAGCCTAGGTATGAAATCCAAATAACCTGCACCAAGTGCACACTTGATCCTTAATAATACATATATTTAAGATGCGTAAAGAATAAAAGCTAGCCAAACAACGCTTATTATTAAGTCATAGAAATATTGCTGAAACTTTTTTTACTAACTATCTTGGTTCCCAGATAAAGTTAGTTATAATTAATATAAATGAGTACACCTTATTTTTCTTATTTTATTCAATAATTAATAAACTATCTCACTTAGAGAACAGCGTAGCATCCAAGGTTTCATGTTAAAAATGTATTTGAGGTTTTTTAACGTGCATTTTCTGAACTGACTGATAAAATCACCACACTACTTTGATACTATCTTAAAACTTGAAAATACACAACATCCCCCCCCCCTCCCGTCCATCAAACTCATCATTTTGAAAGGGGAAACACTCATATCACTAAAAATAAAAGTTCTGTTATGTCAGGAATCGAACCTGGGAACATTAGTCCATTAGATAATCAAACATGCGATCGTTTAAGGTAAACTGTCCCACAATCTTACCCTTCAATGAATCTATAAATCTTTTTTGTAGAATTACAGGTTTTGAAAGCATTTATTATTATTATTATTATTATTATCATTATTATATAGGTAATCAATAATTATTTGAGGCGTATGAGATTTTAACATATAACAAAATACATCATTTATTTGTTCTTGAAATTAATTTGGAAGGAGTAATAGCTGTTGGCTTACTGCAAGACGTAAATGTTTAGAAGACGTGTGAATGTTAACTGCATTTGAAACGGTCAGTATTTTGCGAGTGTATTACTTGCTAAAGTGAATTATGTGATCCAACCCTCCTTTTAGACAAGATCCATTTAACTACTCTACGCTATAGTCGGACCTTCACGGCCAGCTAGCACACACAGAAGAACGAACTATTTATTAATATGTTTGAATGCCAGGAAAACTTCATTGTCTCTCTGATAACCTCCTTCATATAGTCATTCTTAAATCAATAGGACAAGGAAAGATTATTTAAAGGAATTGCATACACATTCTTGTTGAGAGTTAATGTGTTTTTTAGCAACGTGTCTTACTACCCGTTCTGGTAATAGGCCTATTTACTAATTAATATAATGAATAAGGAATTGGTAAGGGTGAATTTAGAGGAAGTTAACCAGCATTTGCATGGGGGGAGAGTGGAAAACAATTTAGGGAAATCACCCTCAGTTCACACGAGTGAGATTCGAACCTCAATTTCCCCGTCCTCGTCAGTCTAGCTCAACACGAAACTAGCGCGTTAGCTAACTTCACCACTGAAGTGGGTCAGAGAGTTGTTTGTAATCTCATTGTAATAGAAATATTATTGATTGAAACTAAAAAAGCATTCCCAAAATAATAGCCTATAGACACGTGTAATATCTACTCTAAACATACACAAAATTAAATATTTAATATTTTATAGTAAACAGAACAACAAATTAAAATAGATATTCTAGGAAATACCGTAAATAATTTATATTCTACTGAATCGGTATAAACGCGGACACATAATTTCTCAGAATATCCATTTTCATTGATGAAACATGGTTCTTATCCTAGCCTGGAATTATCAGGGACCTTTCCTAAATTGTTTCCCCAACTTCCTTCCAAGAAAATGTAATTACATCCTCTTTAATTTGTATCGCTTACATTACTTCCCACAAAAATTATTTTAGGCGTGTAGCCCGGATAAGTAATTGAGGTGGTTGAAATAGGTAATATTATGTTACATATAAATATTCTCCTATAGTTAACTCTGGACTATTATCCCCTTCACGGAAGAATGAAATTTCACCTTCCAGCTGACACACAAAATCCATTATCACTAGACCACTCAGCATTTCCAGGGACTCATAGAAAAACACTTGATTAAACTAATGTTAAAACATAAATACTACATAGTTTAAAAAAAACTGCACTGCAATTGTTTATATAGTTATAAATATCCTAGATAACATATATACAACATCCATCCGAAACTTAAACAGGGACTCGAACCACAAAACTGAAGTATATCATGCTAAAATTTGCCTGGGTAATATTCTACAGAATATAATGAACTACCTCAGAATCGGTTTGCTGTTCCAGAGATATACACAAATATCCGGCTCGTACTTCACCGAGACTCACAACACAAAACCTGATTATATAATGTTCAAACATGCCTGGAGAAATATCCTACGAAAAAAATTTGCAATCGGTTAAGTGGTTCTATATATATATCCTATAATCTGGCTGACAATTCACCGGGACTCACACCAAAACACCCAATTACTATACTTAAAAAATGACTAGATAAATACTCTAGAGAATAATAAAAATTACACCACAGTAATTATGTGGTTCCATAAATGTATACAAAAAATCGGCTTGCCATCCACGGGGACTCCCACCGAAACACCTAATTATAAACAAATAATCCTAAAATATGTCTGGATATTTGGCCAGTATAAAAATAAAAACCGCACCGCAATTGGTTAAGTGGTTCCAGAGGTCCTAAGTTACAGATATAAATAAATCCGGCCGTTTCTTTCACGGAAACTCAAACGCTGACTGTATGTATGATAGATCCTCACTTAGCAGACATCCGAGGGGATATAAATAAATTCACCACAATTAATTACCCAGTTCCAGGTATCTTTGCCAACACCCATAAATTCTTAAAAACAGTACAGAACTACAATATTTTCTTACTAAAAGATATTTACATTCCAAACCTTAAAAAAAAATAGAGATATCATGTAAATTGTTTTTAAGCTCGTAAACCAAATACAATACTTCTTCTTGCCTTTCATTTATTTAAACCTCCTTTCTCTTATATTATATTAATACTTGCCTATGAAATGGCTAGTTTTATTATTTGAATTTCCAGAATTGATTTAGTAAAAAAACAGATTTGACAAAAAAAAATTAAACATGAAATTTATTAGAAAATGCCCATCAACGTAAATCTTATTAAACTACAATTTTTCTAAAATAAATATTTATCAAAACTTTTTACCAATATTTATATTGTGGCCATTATAGTAACATTAAATAAATTATGGAATCTAACTATTGTCCCACAAAGCTATTGACAGTCATAATAACGTTAAAGAAACAAATAAATTCCATTTTATAAATAAAATATGTCCAATGGATAAGATTTTATCAAATCTTTTTTTTTGTCTATCCGGAAATTGTATAAAATATTTTAAATCAGGATTGGGACCCTTAAATTACATAATTTTTTTAAACTCAGTGTCCTAAAAATAAAGTAAAAATCTTTAAGATTCAATTTGTTATTTGAGCTACATGTGTAGAGTATAATAATTAATCATTAATAAATTCATAATTAGCTATTCACAGTAATTAAGATTCTGAAAAGGGGGAGACCTGCTTTTGTTACCATGTAAAACCAATAAATGTGGGTAGCACTGCTGCCAAAATATTGTGTGGTTTGGATAAATCTTAAACATAAAAAAAAAGCCAGGCCATATATTAATGAGACCAAACATAATTAATTAACTAGGTATGTAACGAATAATTGATTCTATTAGGAAGGGAACAAAAAGGTAAAATTAATTTAGTAGATCAAACCATTTGAACATCTCAAAAAGAAATTTCTCCTCCCCCATCACTCCTTTCAAACAGTCAAGATATAGTTTAAGGACTTAAGGCTTTCTTTAAATCTGGCCTCGGGTGCAGCTAGGCAAACTATTCTGCAGTCATGTGTGGAGGTGTAGGATACCGCGCGGGCGTTTAGCCAAGCAAGTTGCTACCTTTCAATCTCGACGGACTGTACATATACAGAGTGTTTGAAAACTCCTGGCCCAAACAGTACAGATAGATTATTTTAACCAAAAGTAATACAAAATCCCTATACACTTACATCCGTAAAGCTATGCTAATACCATTAAATTGTGTTCAAAGTTACTGCGTACAGCGCCGGGAGAGCAAAGCTGTTCAAGCATGCATGTACAACAAGCTGCATAGGAACTAGGCGCACGGCACTACACACCTCTACATCTCGGAGCACGGCAGCAGAACATACCACAATAATTAGTAGTAAACAACACACCAGTCCATCTAGACATGGGAATACGTTCTGAGAGTCATCATTAACGGTTTTACGTGGCGGCAAGTGCTTACCATTATTACATGTGCAGTGCCTTGCGCATAGCTCCTATGCAACTTGTAAAATGGCCTGGTTTAAATTACTTAAATATTTTAATATATGATTTGTGTGGGATATATTTGGATATTTTCATGATCTGTAACGTTAGTAATCATTTGGAATTAATTTGTTCGTTTAAGAAAAGCAGAACAACGTTTTAACACACAAATTTTAATTATTGGTTTGAGTGAGTGTTCTGAGCTTCTAGCCGCTTCTAGCTCGGATTTGAGTGATACGTGCTTGATATATATATATATATATATATATATATATAATATATATATATATATTTATATATATAAATATAATGAGAGAACCTATGCTTATATAGCTTTTTAAAATTTAGTTCAATATAATATCTGGCCAACTTATTCATTTGTACATTTTAATAAATTTGACATTAATTCTTTAAATCAGTCTAAGTTCTTCCCAATTTAAAAGTCAATATTTCTTTAGATTATACGTCTCGCGTAAGTAAACATTATCAATTACTCATTTACATTTATATTAGGAAGGTAAGGGAAGAATGTTTACATTAAGAATAACCATTGACATAATATTTATAGAGAAAAATGCTGAAAATACTGTTTGGTGAAACAAGCCCCGGTAAATCAATAACTATTTTAACTACGTTTTTGCTTTTAAAGAACTAACTATATTTATTTGTGACCTACTTTGTTTATATTTCCTTACAGCTTGTCAAGAGCAAGATAATATAATATACTAAACATCGATAAAAATAATGAATATTACAAAACTAGAATTAGTCTTAAGAAAAACCAAATATTTAGATTATTGAACGATTCGTTCAATAGGAATGAACTCAATTACCATCCATAAAGGTACCACCAACCCTTTTTAACAGTAACCAAATAAACAATTTTACACCTCCCTAATAAAAGGCTGAAGTTAATTTTCATAATTACCTCATACCTTAACCCTACCTTTATTAAAACATATGTTCGTTATAACCCTTATATTTCTCACTTAATGAAACTCCATCCAACAATAACTGCAAAATGGGAGACAAAAAAATAAACTTGCCTGACAACATTTCGTACCCGGGGATTAATTCGAAAAGTTGCTATCTTCATCGTAACTCGTATGGAGTTAGTAAATTTTCACATTTCACTTTGTAAAGGACCAGGACGAAGGTGGTGTGGAATTTAAGGGTGAACGAAATGGTCAGTATGAAACGAGAGAGAAAAGGTATGAGGGTAAGGGGTTTTTTTCGGTGAAGGTTCGGGGAGGGCTGGAGTAGATCGGTGTGGAACGGACATTACCTTGTCTGACGCGACCTTACACCCCCCCCCCCCCCCTCGATCCACTGAACACCACGTCCCCACCATTACAGAATAACAAACGCGAAACGGCACCCGTAGTAATGCGAGACTAAAAGTAATGTCGGGTTTTGCGCACTAAAATGGGAAGTTTGAGGGGGGTGGGGGGGCACACGGGCACCATATTGCAGTATAAATCTGTCCCGCGCTTTAATAAACCCCTTGAACGTATGGAGCACCCCTGCGTGACTGTCGGAGACTGGATTCAGAGGGGTTGAAGTGAAGGGGAGGGGGGGGGAGTGTGTGAGGTGTAACCAGTCCACATCTGATACTGGAGCGTTTTCAAACAATGCACTCTGGACTTTATTGGTGGGATATGATGGTGAAGTTTAATAACGTGTGTGCAGCTGACTAAAAATAAAAAAATAAATGAATGTTTGGGCAAAGTTTTTTTTAGAATTTTACTTCTTCAAAGCAAGCAGTTTTAATGCAAGCTTTGAAACGTTTATTGTGTATTTTATTTTTATTTTGTTATATTTATGTTTTACTAAGCATGTTCTTCAATAAAAAAATTATATACACTAAGCCTATTTGCATGTTAAGTTTGAAAAAGTTAAGTCTCACCTTTGAATTTATCTTCAAATTCAAAATTTGGCCAACACCCTTTATATTTTTAAACATTCAAAATATATGTATAATCCCAGCATCATAAGCTGTAATAAAATATCTACTGTAAAACTCTAAAACTCTTGGTGAATACACATTATACTCAATTGTTACAAGTTTTTTCTAATCCCGTCAATTTGTTCAATCCATTTAGAGGGCACACATGGACAAACTGAATGGGTGAATGCATTAACATTATGCTTGTTTTAAAGAAACTCTATAAAACAATGAATAATCACAATATCATTATTAGGTAATTAATATTGTGATTGTTTTTCTGCAGCTTTCCACTCTTGCCTATCCTGGACCAAATTGAACAGTGGCTTCTTCTGCCAACTTTATTCCGTATCTGATTCATGTACTCCATTCTTGGTCTCTATTTTGAATTTCTCCGTTCTACATCTCCTTCTAAAAAGTTATTATCTTTTTCAAACTATCATGTCTAGTTATATGTCCTATCATGTTAACTCTTATTTGCTGCATAGCTTTCCAAAGTTTCCTTTCTTCATTTTCTTTTCTTAGCACTTCTCTATTTGATACCATCTGCATTCAAGATATTTAAACATTCTTCTATAGCACCACATTTCAAAAGTTAAATAGGTTAGCCAGTTATGCACCTATTGAAGTTTTGGTGACTAAACCTAGATATTATACATAGTCAGTTGTCTACTTCCAGCTGTTTTGGTGATTAAAATTTAAAAATATATGTCCACCTCTTACAAAGATGAAATTCACTTGATATAATACATACATATAACAATCGGCAGTACATTTTTAATTTGATATACTCGTCTTAGAATAAGATGAAATTAATGTATATACTAATAATATTTCTAAGATCTCAAACAATTTCACATACATTTTTATAGTATCAACTTTAAATATAATGGTGCTTTTATCTAACGCCCATAAATGCCAACGTAATATAAAACTACAGGACATAACTTTGTGAATTTTACATCGATCCTTATTTCCACAAATTTGTTAGGCCACTCGTGTTTTCAGGACTACAAATGGGCAAGATTCTAGTAAATGTATCATACTACTAAACAAAAGTTCTAATTTTAAAAGTGTTTGACCGCAATGAATAGTATTTACACAAAAAAAAAAAAATCGGGTGTGGTTGTGTCGGTGAGGGCCAGAGGGGTTTTACGTGAATACGTTGCACCACTTTCAATTTATTTCGCTCCCGATACTTCTTTATTCGTTATGACCCAGACATTGGGGTATTATTGAATAGCTGAAGAGATACTATTTCCCGTCGTATACGTTCCGCACATTTCTGGCTGGCTTTCCCATGAGTAGAGGTGGACATAGTGAAATTTCTAGAATATTTCAACTTCAATCCAGATTTTATTCACCAATACTGTCATGAAATTCAAGTATTATTAGTTAAATCAATAGAGCTCGACAAGGGTTGTTGATTGACACTAAAATGAGCCTCTTACCAGTGTATATTGCGATGTTATACTTGGTGGAAGTTTCTTAGGTGCGATGGATCGTACAAAAAAATATACACCCCTACTCCCTCCTCCCTCCACACACTGGCACCCGTGTGGCAAGGTGCGCTATCTGAAGGTCAATGGCGAATATTTATTCCCTCAGCTGTCGAATGATATCAGTTTGGTTTGACTACCCTTAATACTTTAAAATTATCAAGACAAACCTTATCTAATTATTTCGTTAAACTTAACTCTTCGTCCCGTACCCCCTCTAGTACTGTTCTGAATTTAAAGACGTATTCACGTCTAAAAAATACATTTTAATAAATTAGGGTTGGGAAAGATAAACTTACAAAACGGGATTATAGCATCCCCTTAACTAAACTAACAAACCAAACTACCAGCTTCAGTGGCCGCATATTCTAAACCATCACTCTAGTGTTGGACTAGGCTGCAGATGACGGATAAACCAGGGTTCGGATCCCGGACGTGTGTTCTAAAGGTAGTTTTTCCTAAATGACTTTTACCTCTTACTTCACGAAAGTTTGAGAAAACTTCATCTAATCTCAACCTTCTTCATCCCTAGTACATTGCTATAATTGGCACATATGTATATAGCCCAAGCAGGTAGTAAGATGTGGTGTTAAAAGACTAGAAACAATTCTTAGTGTTTGATCACTTGATACACTACTGATTAGAAGGGTTTGATAATTAGTATTACATTTAAATATATTTTTTAAATATTATTATTGTCTGCTTAGTTGGTTTATGGAGCGAATTTATTGTCCTTCATGTCAAGAAATAGCACTTAATTTTTTTATGATCATAATTATACTCAAATATAATACTATTATAAGAGGTATTTGATTAAATAAATTTAAATAAAAGTTGGTTAAATTCATTCCGTATTTGACAAGCGGTATTTGTAATCATGGGACTATAAAATTTAATATGAACAGCTAATTTAGTTTTTTAGAATCAGTTATTGACAACCTACATTAATAAATTAGAGTTAAAATCTTCTAAATAAAGCTTTTCCCTGCCAATTTTAAGGTATACTTCACCACACTACCTAACTGTAGGGGAAGTTGACAGGGAAAGTTATCCAACGGCGCTTTAAACATCTGATCTTGTGAATGAACATTTTAAAGTTTACTTTAGAATGATGATTTAATAAAATAATCTGAACAATATTTCAGTTTAGAATATAAACAATCAAAATAAATAAACAAATGTAAAATAAAGACATTCAAAATTTAAAGACGTATATTTTTAGGTAGACCACTGGAAACTGTAGTTAATTAATAGAAGGAGTAGACTGGCAGACACACGGACGTAAGGTGACCCAACTCAACTCTAACCATTTCCGGCTGACCTCGCACCCCTTCCCTCCCTTCTCCACCCCTTAATTAGTAGAGTCAGCCAAGTGCAGTGGGCCATAAGACACACATACACAGCTTCTTACCCTCACCCCTTGCATGTCCCTTCTCTGGAACTGCGGGTCCCTGTCTTAAACACCCCCTGGTTCAACCTAGGGTTGGGTCAAAAGGAAAATTAGAACAGTTCGTGAGAACTTGCTGAATCATGATTCGTCCTTTAGGTGGGATGGTTGCTTTGTTTCTTTCTGTAGTGTGGACACCTGACTAACCGCTGAGTTGACAGTTTTTATTAATTATACAAATAGTAATAGAAGTAATACATTACGTTATTTATAGTAAGAAATTACAAAGTGTTTAGTAACAAATTAAATAGTTAAACTTCCCATACATAAAAACGTTAATAAAAAAAATTAAGACAAATAATTATTGGCTACAGATAGATACAATACTTATTTATATTATGTGATCCCCTTCGGTGGCCATATGGTCTAAGGCGTTGTTCTCGCAGTTTCCTTTGATGGAGAGATTGGGGATGGAGTACCAGTCGGGTGTCATGAGTGTGTTTTTTTCTAAATGGTTTTAAACTCTCCCTCCACGTGAATGTGGGTATACTTCCTATAAATATAACCTTTCTAACCCGTATAACCATTATCGTAATTGGTATATAAGCGTATAACACGAATGGGTAGTAAGACGCGGTGCTGAAAAAATATATATACAATGTGGGTACGTATATTATTTTGGAAATTTTTTACGAGCACCGCCTTTCCTATTTTTAATGAGCACCGTCTTTCCTAGAACTCAAGAAGTACAAAATTTAACTTAATTTAAATTTAATTTAATATATAAATAATATGATAGTTTAATTTGTAACTATCCATCCACACAAATAATATTATTGGGAGTCTAAAGGTGACCAACATATTTAACACGATATTTTCCAAACTAATAATGCGCTGGTACAAAAACACAACTAGAATTTATTGGAAGTCTTTTTCCGGCCACCTAGCCTACGATTACATTCCTAGTTTTGAAACAGTGATTTCTGTAGCCTGAGAATTTACATTCCAGTTAGGGATAAACGGCCGGTTCATGACCTGGATTTCATCCAGGGACAAGCTGAATGAGTAGTAGTTCAGTTAGGTCCGGTAATTCATTGGAGGATGTAGTTAAACAGAGGACCTCTGCATGGTCTAATAATGTTATAGGGTTATTATTTTACCTGTACACAGTTGCTATTTTAAAATTAACAGATTTTGTAACAAATTAATTATTATATTCCTTGTTATTAAATTATTCAGTTATATAATAGTACAACACTCATGTTTATTTAATGAGTGCGTGCTCCTATTCTAAATAAACTGTCGACTGGTCATAATATTATTATGTTTTAAAGCTAATTTTTAATAATGATAAGTATAAAACTTTTTCCAGCTCCACTATACATATTAGTGTATGAATTAAATTTAACTTAACCAATAATATATTAATTTAAAAAAAAATTGCTGGATGAGTTATTATAGTACCAACGTTTTGACTCTAGTCTGGGAATCGTTTGTTAAATTCAGAAATATCATTTTATTAGTTGAAGTTTTTTTATTTGCCAGTTTTAATTTTTGTGTTGTAATCATAATGCAGAAAATAAATTTTGATTATTTTAATTTCTCAATATTTTTTCCAATGTAATTTGGAGGTCTTTTAATTGCAGGTACTCTGTTGTTGATTCAAGCTAATATCTACATATTTTGATTAACAAACAGGAAAATAATTTTAATCAATTTTTAAAAACTATATTATAGTTTTAAATTATTGGATAAGATAATTTCATGTTAATGTTCGTTTTAAATTTAGTTGTTTATACATTTTACTAGATCTTTTGGTATTTGTAAGATTACAGAAAACTTAAGCCATGTATTACAAATTAAACTACATGTTACGGGACAAGTTTCATGTAGACCAATTAACTATAAAATATTTAAATGAAATATCTGTGTACATAAAATTCTGTTAAATCATATTAATGACTAAGAAATACTAATATAGTAGAGTTAACTTTTTCTTTAAAAGATATATAATCACAATTGTAGTGTTATAAGCTATCAACATTTTAATATTGGGTATAGTTTCATTAAATTATCAACCCATTTTAAAAATCTAAACCGTTATTTGAAATAAACTGTGTTAAAAATTTCAATAGGCTTAGCTAACTTTTATAGACGTATTAGTATTGATAGATATGGTTTTATTCTAAGCTATTATTAAATTAATACTGTTTTTATTCACTTTATCATACCAAAAAATAAATATTATACTTTATTTACTCTGAAAAAATGATTCTACCACATTTTTGTTCAAATTTTACTCATTATCTTTATTCATTTAAAAAGAAAACGAGTGGAAAAGTTTTATCAATATTTATAATTAGCAGTCCTTTTCCATTACTAAAAAAGAAGTTACTCTTCGAACCAACATTTACCTAACAACCACTCAAATAAAACATTATAACTTACCTTTTATCATCTGGATTAAAAAACAAAAATCTACCCTATTAAAAAGGGAAGTTTATTATATCCATTTAGACGCATTTCAGGACTTTAAATTTTTGCTAAAAAGTAGAGGTTTACCTTTTGTTTGGTAACTAAAACTAACCGTTTGTATCAATTAAAAGATAAAGTTATTCATAAGAATGTAAAGATCATAATGTCTGCACGTTAAAAGTTTGTGTATCACCACAAATCTTTAGGCGCTTTATTAAAAACTGACTTAAATGCAGGTAGGATATGTTAATGAACATTCTTTGAAGGAAAAAACCGCCAATGACAGAAGATGAATATTTATATTTATAAGAGATAAAAAAAAGTTTTTCATTTATAAGTTACCTACTTACAATATTATGTATATATATATACAAATATATACATATATATACATATATATATATATACATACATATATATACATATACATATACATATATATACATAATTGTATGTATATATATATATACATACAATTTCCCTAAAACCAAATTTTGAATTTCTTGCAATAAAATATAGTGAGTGGTATAAGCACATATTTGATAAAATTGTTTGTCAATGTTTTAACAACGTATTGATATTTAAATTATTCAATAAGCATAGTAGTAAGCAAAGTTACTTGGGTTAATCCTATTTACATTTTCATTCAAATAATTAATACTATTTTTATTTTAACAATAATGATTGGTCTATATATATTAAACAATTATCCTCATCCCACCAATTCCATGTAGGCTATTAATACATGTATGAACATGTAGTGAATGATTCAATTCTTGCAGAAAGTGTGAATTATGTGTAAAGTTGCATTTTAAAAAGTACTATTTCAAAATAAGAATAGTAAATACGAAAAATACAAGAACAAGGATAACGTAAAAGGGACAAATAAATCGACTTATTGAAGTAAAATGTGAGTGTATGAACTGCTAGAAATATTTGGTGCTAAGATCTTACGTAAAGAATTACAAACTCATTACACAAACAAAAATCTAAATCATTGATAATGTTTTAGGAAGATTTTATGATATAGCACTGCATTCATAAATACTCCCCAGATAAAAATTAAATGCTAACAGTACTTTTTTTTAGTTTTAGAAAATCATAAACGATATTCTTATTGAAGTAACCATAATTTTAATAAGACCTATTGTATCTGTTTAAAATATCAATAAGAACTTGACAAAGATAACTTTTGTTCTAAGGCTATTCAATATGATGGTATTAGCGAATATTTTAGTACTTTCTTTTAAATTGTAACAATATATTTAATTTAATCAATCTCAAAATCACATCAAGATATTTAATAGATTATTATGAAGATAGTTTGCAAGGAGGGCCTAATTTTAGTAGTAGCATATGATTGAGCAACTATTTGATAGCACTAATTATTAAATACTTAGTACTACTTTATTATAAATTATTGAGCAGTATTATAAAATGAACTATGATAAATTTATGTGAGAATAGAGTGAAAATTATATTTCATCGGAATGAAACATAGTTGTTAAAATTAAGGGTTTTAAAATGTTTTAAGTAGCTCCAAGGCAAATAAAAAAATTTGATCACAATGTATAAATATATAGTAGCCACTGCATTTCTTTTTATCTGGTGTACAGTATCAAATTGTACACAAATTGGGTAAAAACATAAAAATTGAGGGAATTAAATTTATAAGATATATAAAAAAAACTAAACTAAATTAAATTAAAATAAAACTCCGTTTAAATGTAAATAACACCACACAAGAATAAAGTATAGTTTTTATATAAAAGCAACATCTTATTGCCTGCAAAGAAAGAAATAAAAATATATAAAAAATTGTCTTCCGGGTATGTGGCAAATTTTTTTCATGTCGACGTCTGTTAGGAACGTAATATGTCAGGGCTTTGAATTGTCACTTCCGTTTAGAAGTTTAATCAGTTTCGTTTGTATGTAAACCCTGTTCAATTTCAGAGACTTTTCCTGGATAATGAAAAATAGATGAACACGTAAAGAACCTTTTCGTTTTATTCCTTTTATGATTGTGAGAAAAAGACATATTTTTTCCAAACTACGCGAAAATAATAATAATTTATCAAGGACTAGATTAACATTATTTAATTTCTTAACAATAACAAACGTTTGGTAAACATGCATGTCATCTTTAACAAAACACCCGCATCGGTGGTGTAGTTAGTTAACGCGCTACTCATGATGAGCTAGACTGCTGATGATGGGGAGATAGAGGTTCGAGTCTCGTTCTTGAGAACTAGTTTTTTCTAAATGATTTTACATTCTCCCTCCAAGCAAATGCGGGTTCACTTCCTTTAGAATACCTTCCCAATTCCTAACCCTTTAGCGTGATTAGTACTTAAGCGTATAACCCGAACGGTTAGTAGGACGTGGTACTAAATAATAATAATAATAATAATAATAATAATAATAATAATAATAATAATAATTTAAAAAATTAATAACCTTAATTTTTTAAGCATATTCAATGTTTTTAAGAATTTATTGGCAAAGAATAAAATATTTACGTTTTGATTTAAATTAGTATTCATATTATTAAAATAAACAGTTCCTCATTCCTACTCTTCTTTTCACAGACAAGAACAAATAAATATTAAGGTTAAGGTTATATTTTAGATCAAGTTCTTTTAGATTCAAAATTAATGATGAAAAATAAATGTCAAATAAAAACTAAGAGTAAAATATTACTATACCATACAATATGCACACATATTTGTTGAAAAATTACAACTATTAATTTAATGGCTATATGTCCCTAATACTTACTTCTGATGTACCCTCCATTCAACCGATTACACGATGACCTTAGATTTTAAGCTGAGATTATTATTATTATTAGCAACGCGTCTTACTAGCCGTTCGGGTTATACGCACTTACGCTAATGTGCAATGGTAGGGTGATTGTGAGATGAAATGGAAGACCTACAGTTTAACGTGGAATCCGAACCATGCATTCCTCACATTCACAAGTTGTGATTAATACACGTCTTGTCAGAGGTGAAGGAAGGGTTTGGCAATCAGATAAATCTGTGCCGGGACCGAGGATTGAACCCCGAACCCTCAGCACAGAAGTCTGACACCTTACCCCTAGACCACCAGGTCACCCACTATAAGCTGAGACAAAGTGGAACCATGTAAGGTAAGTTTTATGCTTTTCAAGGTAAACGAAGGGTACCTTTCATTTGCCTTTATCATAACTATCTTTATACCATTATGGGGTAGCATATAAAAAACAGCATAGTGTAATCAGTCACGGTAAGTACTTTATGTAAAACGGAGATTATTTTGTTTAAATGTTTTTTTCAACTGTAGGGGAAGAAATAAATACATTTAGGAGATTGCTTCTTTTTCCTAAAGGTTGACTACTAGCTAATTCATTTTAAAAAGTTTTAAATTATTCCATTTAATTTTTTTTCAAATTTTATAAAATAGAATCGATTATTAAACTCAAAATATATTATTTATTCATTAAATATTCAGCCAGATATTTATAAAATATATCCTAAAAATCTATCTGCTAAATAGTGTTTGCAGCGTGACCAACTATTCCCTTTGAGGTGTGTGTTCATCATCTCTAATGACCTATGCGTCATCTCACAAACTTGAGATAATTACCCCAAAGAGGACTTCTGACCTTCATAAAGGGGTTGAGGGTGTGACAAGAACAACAGCGGTTAGAGGAGAAGACTGGGTACAGTGGAATACAAGGGGGTTGATGGGTCAGTTACGATTGTTGTCGGTAGTTGGCTTAGTTGAAACAGAAATATCAATAATATCTTAATTGTTCCGTTACACTAGGCTATAGGTATTTATTGTGGTCCTCTTAGTCTTATTTATTCCTAATTCACTCCATACTTCCCTACCTTCCTTCTCTGACGATTATAAAGTGCTCGAGGGCTATGTTTTGCTGGAGAGGATAGCAGAAGCAATCCATAAACACAGCATTACCAACAGGGGGTACTAAGTGCTTTGTCAGCCATCAATCATTACAAAATTAACTCCTTGTTTAAGTTACCCACACCCCTCTATCTACTCATCATCAACTCTATAATACAGCTTGATTTTCTAGGCTTGGCCGGATAAAAACTTCAAAGTTTACCAGATACAACTTTAGTTTACGCCATTTACGCAGGTGATATATTATTTTTTGAGATTTTAACTGACATTATCGAAGGTAAGTTTATATACGTTATCAATTTAGTTACATACTTAGGCTTGGGTAAGACAGTTATACCAACAAACTATAATTCAAGAATCTCTTTTATATACATCCGACACCTTAGCTCAGTCAGTAGCGTGCCTGTCTACTGAACTAATGGACCCAGGTTCAACTCCTGGTATGGCAGAAAAACTCATCATTGGTAAAATGTTGGTTTTCGATCTCACAGTTATGAATTAATGGCTGGGGGCTGGATTCTGTGTCTGTTCTAGATTAAAATTAGTTCATAAATCATGTGGTGATATAAACACTTTGTTCATAAAGTGCACATTAAATACTTCAAATAAATTAATATATATCTATATATATGCACTAGTGCAGTTATTATTTAGGCACTTTCTTGTTGATTGTTTTTTGGCCAATATACATCACAGCATTGGTTTTAAACACCTTTCTTAATATAAATGTGTAATTTATATTAAATAAGATAATTACTCTATGGCCTAAGAAAAGAGTTAAAGGAGGTTTTGTTTTTGTATAATAATGTTACAACAATGACCAGAATAGTATATCGATTAAGGAGTTTAAGTTTTTGTTTGATTATCTTGACTGCTTTCTTGATGATATTTTCCATATGGCACAAAATATATATTAAGTATATATAATAACAATAACTAAATTTGACCATGGTAAATGATTATATGATAAGGTTTAAAAGATCCCTCCTATTGGTGAAACAAACAAGCATCGAGAGTTGACGGTGAGACTGTTCCGAAATTGCACGAAGCTCTCCCGAGATACTTGATGTATTAGTTATATAAAACAACAACTATCAAATATTATAGTTTTGGTCATTATAATAAATTATCACATAAGTTATAAAAAATAATGACAAACTCCTATAAGAAGAATCAACCAAACACTTAACTACTTCACCCTGCAAGTCAAACAAGCGACATCAACGACTTCTGCTGGAGATAACTTCAACCGCAGTCGGGGGTTGGAGATGTTCCTTTCTATTAAAGTCTGAAGCAGTAGAAAAAATTTGAGTATTCATAATAAAAGATAAGTGAAACTAATAACTAATTTCCCTTTTATCATATTATATTTTCGTAGTATAATGTTTAGTAGTATTGTTTCATGTGTAGATAATTCAATTGAGTGGAAGTACACTTCACCGTAGTAGGTTTAGTTTCCATCTGAATCAATTTGCCACTGTATTATCTATCTTGCAGAATGGCTTCGTTGTTGTGAGTATTATTGGACACATGCCTAGTTGAGTGATAATAAAGTGTAATAGACAAATTGCTGTCAGTACGTATTATTTAATTAAAACAAAATGTAGTAGTAAGACCCATTGTTTAGTCTTTATTTATATTGAATTATTTTAATTTAAATTTCATTACTGTTTACTTAGTTAAATATTTCTTATATTAATTCATTATTATTTTATATATTTATCATATTTTTATGTCTATCACCCTTTTGCATTTTTTATTTTTATAAGGGTGGTACATTTTTCTTTCTTGTGTTTTTACGCGCGTTCTTTCTTTAGTTCGCAAAATGTTTCTCTTAAAAGGCGGACGTGCGTCACCATTGCGGCTCACAGCTCTCGTCATTATCGTTAAATATAACTTAATTTATAGCCCACCTTTCTCTGACATAATTATGTGTGTGTGAAGTGAACACCAAATAAATACGTGTATTTCTTCAAGTTCATCACCACAACCCCAGGTAGGCCTACTTGGGTCACTGTCATCGGATCTTCAGCAGCAGTTAGAATCTAACCATGTCTACTTACGCAAACATTTAAATAATTCTCTCTCAATCAAAATAAAATCACCCATTGTTGGTCTCATGAGTTCAACTGCTATAATGTAAAAAAAAAAAATTGTAGTATTGGGGGCTCACAGGAAAATTTAATCACATTTTATTATTGTTATATCTAGAACCACGTTTATTTATTAGAGTCTTTAATACGTTTAGTTCATTGATTTGTTTGAAATTATTTATTTTCTTTACTTGGTAATACTACCCCATACACGCTATTGGCATACAATTACACTAATAGGGCTGGGAAGTAGATTTTAGGGGGAATGTACCCACATTTGCGTGGAGGTGAGAGTGAGAAAATCTGTGGTTAAAAACACTTAAATCACCCAGTCAGAATTCGAACCCTGACCTTCCCATCATCGGCAATCCTGATTACACGATATTGACGAATCTACGCCATGATCGTCGATGCGGATATTTAAAATTAGGTATAAATAAAATTTATCTTTTTAATAGACGTGAACACCCATAAGGTATAGCCCAAACAATAGCTTGGCACATGGGCAAAAGATGGGGGTTGAAAGGTCGAGGCTAACTCCTTACGTGTGTAAGTAGGTTTTTTTTGTTATATCTAAATTGGTTTACCCATTTCCTCATCATACAAATGTGAGTACACATCCTCTAAATTCTACCATAAATTCTACAATACCCATCTCATATCAATGAATGTAAATATGGGAATATTCCGAATGGGCAGTATGACAAGGAGCACGAGGATTAAGCTAATTTGTAAGTCGTGTGAAGAAGATACAATATTTTCGTTTAGAAAGTGTACATGATTTATACGAAGCAATAATAATTTTATTACAATGTTTTTTTTACCACCTCGTCCTACTACCCATCTGGTTTATATGCTAATGTAATAATTACGTTAGTGGGTTAGGGATGAATTTAGAGGAAATGTACCCGCATTGGTGCGGAGAGCAAATCCACCGTCATTAAACCACGATCAAACCACGATCGCCCCATCATCGGCAGTCTTGTCTATAGCGAGAGTAGCACCTTAGACCATGCAGCCACCGAAGCGGGTCCTCTAACAATATTACTAAGGCGTACAATATTATTCTTTTAATTCGTTACACTGAACAAGTGTGTTAAAAACGTACACGAGACCATAGAGTTAATTATTGATCATTTCAGAGCTCCGCCGTTCCAGTTTACGGTCGCCATTACTGTTCTGTGAAAGGGAGTTAAAGGCTGTATTTGAGTTCCACGTGTCCCTCTAGGGCACAGTTACCCAGAAGCCACTGCTCTACCATCCCACGCACAGACCCATTTTATGATCGTGTTGGGCTGACTCTTCGCACGTACTTAAGAGTTGGGTGAAGAGATGTACTTTCTATTCACTATGTTTATGTATTGGTTTGTGTTTGTAGATTTTTACTTCTCCTTTTGAAAAACATTTTGTTTGTATTTAAGGATATTTAACGTGCGCTTTTTGAATAAATTAATCATATCTACATACGAGCTAAATACTATCTAAATATTATATTAATTAGTTCATACCTATTTAGGTGGACGCGTAGTCTAAGGCATCAGTCTCTCTATGGACTGGACTGCTGATGACGGAAAGATCGCGGTTCGAATTCCGATAGAGTGTATTGAGGGTGTGTTTCCAAAATTGTTTTACACTTTTATACAAGAAAATGTGGTCTCATTCTCTCACTTTTCAACTTTCCTCATGCCTGCTTCAGTGACTGCATGGTCTAGGCCGTCACTCTCGGAATATACTAGATTGCCGATGACGAGGAATCAGGACTTGATCCAGGTTTGGTATACTGGAATAGTTTTACCTTCGCCCACCACGCAAATGCGAGTAAGTTTCCCCTAAATTCAACCTTTTAAATCCCTAAAACATCATAGTAATTGGTACATAGGTGTATAGCCCTAACGGGTAGTAAGCCGCGGGGACAAAAAAAAACCTTCATCCAACCAACATTAGCGCCATCAGTACACCTGAATACATCCTGAAATAATAGAAGTCGTTGTGCTAGTAAAAAATATATAATTTTTTTGGATATGACAGTAATCAAACCCGGGAAACTTAAGTCAGTTTAAACCTAATATCAATTAGGTTAAGGTGTATGATAAAACACATAATGATTTGCTTCACGAGTATATAATAAAGTCGGGAATAAACCTTCAGGGATTTGAACACCGATTCTGGTAAATGGTAAATTTCTATCGATTAAACTTCTATCAATTAAACTGGAACTCAAACCTAAGATCCCTCAACAGTGGAGTTTTTCTCTATCTTTACATTTCAAACTCGGGCTACTGATCAATTAATCTAAGAGTCACCAATGAGCAGAGTAGTTTCAAAGAAAATGTACCCTCGTCAGCGTGGAGAAAATACGTGAATACCGTGGTGAGAGATCGCATGTGGGAAACCTCCCCTATCGGGTCCTGCCCACATTATAAACCTTATCTTCTCGTACCCGTGGTGAAACAGTATCAAGCGTCAGGCTCACAATATACTGGACTACTAGTCGTGAAGATAGAGGGAGCACACAGAGTAGCATTCCCAATTCCTTGTAATTTTAGTGTGTGCTTATTTCTACCAAACTACTCCTATACTTCATATCACTTATAATTAGTCATTAATAACATTTTAAGGTCAAACTTATTAATATATATACATGTATGTATATTTTAAAGGTTCCCGTTCCTTAATGTTTCGCTTGAGTATTTAACTTGCACAGAAATTTTATTATTATTATTATTATTATTATTATTATTATTATTATTATTATTATTATTATTATTAGCACTGCGTCATACTACCCGTTCGGGATTATACGCACTTACGCTAATGTGTAATGGTAGAATGATTGTGAGATGAAATGGTGGACCTACAGTTTAGCGTGGGATCCGAACCACGGTGGAGGCCTGGCATTCCTCACATTCACAAGTTGTGAATCAATACAAGTCTTGTCAGAGGTCAAGGAAGGGTTTGGCAATCAGATAAATCTGTGTCGGGACCAAGGATTGAACACCGGACCCTCAGCACAGAAGTCCAACACCTTGCCCCTAGACCACCAGGTCACCCAGCAGTTTTATTCACTAGTTTAATATTAGTTCTTAGTATTTATCAATTATTTTACAAATCTACCTGTGAAAAGCACATAAAATAACCAAATAAACTCCTACATCTAAGATTTTAGTATCTAGGTTTAAAGCAATCTCAACCTAATATATTAAATTTTTCTATCAAATACTCTGTAGGATCAGGCTCGGATATTCTCCCTTACAAAATGATTTAAACCAAAAGATAAACAGCCTTCAGAGCTATCTCAACTTTAGAGTTCTTGGTCAATCTTTAATAATCTGAGTCCAAATACCATCAATTTTTACCGGGATTGCTTTTTCCCATGAGGGGTTTTACTTCATATCTTCAGATAAATTCTGATATATTCCTTTAAATTCCCCCTTTTGAACTGTGTCCTTAGTTTCGTTATTGTGAGTTGCAGAGACACCGAACTGGTTGTAAGGTTCAATTAAACATTGCACACACACACACACACACACACACACACACACACACACACACACACACAAATATTAAAGTGAATGCAGCCAAATTTAAAGCTAGACTATATTTATTTGCTTATTTCAGCGCAGCATTTAATACAAATTAATTATTATAATGCCCTTTAATCAACATAATTTATTGTGCTCATCAATTTAAGCTTTCAGCCTAACCTATTAAAACAATACAGGAGTAATAAAAAGTAATTTACTTAGTCAGTTTGTAAGTTAATGAACCTACGCGGGCAACAGTATCTACTCTACACCCATTCAAATACATGTTTTTGTTTAAAATCTCACACCACTCACATGTAGCATGTGTAAGGCCATTGTAATAAAATAACGTTTCGGCTTTTTTTTCGACAGTAATCTCGCATAGTTCGTCAAACACGTTAGTACGGGGGGAAGTATTGTCTGCGGCGATAATGAGACTGGATGGTTGGAGGTGATTGTGAGGGTAGAGCCTGAAACTAATCATTGGATGCTGGTACCACGTTGTTTAAAACCTAAAATGTCACGTACTGCGTGAAAGTATCACTCTGTTTACACCCACAAATTCTAATTAGACACGTAATTGCAACAAAAAAATTAATTGGTTTTCAAACAGCACGTTTCGGTTATTGGTTTAGAAGCTGTTCTTTTTATTGGGTTTTTCAAAGACTACATTTAGGGTAAACTGGCTTTGATGATAAACAAATTGAAATGTGAACATTTGTATGCAGTGATATAAAGCTGAAGGCTAAATCAATTTTTATTAATTTGGATTGATACATATCTTTTTAACATGACCTTGATGGAACGTAGGCACGACAAGCTGCTTGGTGACATCAATTTCTTGGATATAGAAATAAGATGGCATTATGTCAATAAAAATTAAAAATATTTTTTATCACCAAGTCTCAATACACATTCGTGTTACACCCTAAGAGTATGTAGTACTAATAACGTTAATGTGTCAGAGATGAAGTGTAACCGCATTTGTCTGGTGCAGTAGAGGAAAACCATTAATGAAAAAAACACTCTCGGTACTGGGATTTGAACCTCGATCTCCCTGTAATTGGCAGTCCAGTTTATTACGAAAATGATGTCTTAAACGATGCTTTCACGGAAAGAGGTAAAATGAACTTAAACGGAGGATTATTTATCTAATAAATCTCCCTGATTTGTTATCAAAAGGACTTAGTGTTTTAATTTTAGAATGCAGATTAATGAAACAGGATAAATAAAATTTTTAAGAAATTAGACTTTATTAAAGTATTTTTAATGTAATATACACCATAGTTAAATTAACTAATGTAGAAATACAACTCTGAATAATCTTGGCGATGGTGGAAGTCCTTAGAAGAACAAACAATTAAGTATAGACCTAATTGTAAACTAAAATTAACATTTTGTTAGCCAGAATTTTCTACTGATTTAATAACTTATATTTTCTATAACACCTATATACCTCAGTACACAACTTAAAAACAAACATAGTTTTCAGCCATAGCTCCCAGTAATTTGATCCATCACGATCCCATTTCATCAGTGTCAAGGGTGCAAATCCAAAACAAAAAAATAAAATTGTATTCTGGAAGTGAAACTCAGAAGCCCTCAGTTACATTTTTGGGGCGTTTGTTGAAGTGAATTTGCCAAAATTATATTTACATGATTAACTTAATTTTTTCAATAAAATTGTTTCAGTTGTTTAATGCAAAAATAATTTCGTTAAGTAATCACTATTGATAGCTTATTTTTGATTAAACATTAGCAATTTTATTTTATACATCTATTATAAAACTCGGACTGCCTCTTTGCTCTCGTGATCAGAGTTACTGGCCATGGATCCCAAAATCCCTGGTTCGATCCCTGGAGCCTCCAGAATTTTTCTTTAAAGAGTGTGTCTGGAACAGGTTTGAACTCAGCCTCGTGAGGACAAATTACAAGCTACTTGAATAAATATAATGGCGGATCAGATCTATAAAACTGAAATTAAGGGCTAGAGTATTCGTTGTTGACCACATAGTACCCTCTATCCACAAATGTTGGCACTATCTTAACTAGCTACGGCAGCCAATCGTTGGTTTAGCTTGCTTATTGGTTTACGCCATGATTTTTTTTATCAAACTAGAGTAGTAATTTATCATTTAAGAGACCAAAACATTTACAGTCTAGTCTATTGAAAGCGTAGCGGCTTGGACTATGCAGCCACGGAAGTGGCTCATAATCGTGTAAATCACAATAAACACTCTTTTTATATAAATAGTTTTAAACTGAAATGTTCAAATATTTTTAATAAGTCTAGAATTTTCAAAAAAAAGTTATTTTTAAACTACTCTAAATTCATTATCTATTTTTTGAAATAAAAAAGGAGCCTTAAACATCATAAAAAACTCTCATAAAATACCCACTCTGATCTCAATCTTCTGAGCCAATTTAGATTTTTTTAAAATGATTTTCAATTCTTCTTCTTAAATAAACCACATTTAAATAATCAATATTATTTATAATTTAAAATAGTCTCCCAATACCAATTTTGAACAAAATCATTAAAGCTATTTTTTTTAAATTATACTTTACAAAAATTAGTCATTAATAAACAACTCTTAATTTGAGGGCTGGGGTCAAAACTTAAAAAAGTCCCAAGGTATTAACAAATGACAGACAGATGGACATGGGGACAGACATAATTGTAAGTTCCACTTTTTCGGGCTCACACATACATAAAAGATTCCTCATGAGACCTTGGATGTAAACTTCACGATTACAATACTTTCTCTCGAAATTGAAAAGTAATAAAATGCGTAGAAAGTTCTTACATACTTTCTCTATAAATAAATATCAAATATTTAAAAATTAGAGGAACTTATCAAAATATTTAGATTATTTTATCCCATCTAACAGAAACAAACGAAATAGAGAAAATGAAATTTATCGAAGAAAAAACATCATAGATGGTTTATCTATTTACTAAGCTACACCCACACCCAGGCATCAAAACAATATCCAGTATTTTAACTGTAAGAGTCCTAGAAAATGGCTTTACCCTCAATATAAAACCCGTAAACTAAGCAAGAGCGAGTCAGCAACAAAACACGCCATTCAAAATAGACCCCTCCGTTTTTAATGACTGGTATGACGCAAGGTAAAGTACTTTTAGACTACAACCTCCCCCATTAAATATTGCGTCTAAAATGAATCCATTAAACGTTAAGCTAACACACAAGACGTGAAAACAATTACTAGATTGTGTTGTAGCCGAGTTAAAACTTAATTCCATGTAGGAAAGGACCCCATGCTACGTTCATGTGGAGGATACTAATGGAAATATCTAGGTGAAAGGTAGGTGGAACATTGTCTTTAAATTAAGCCGTAGAAATCTGTTTTAAGACCTCATCTTAACCTCATGTTTTGGGGAGAACATTTTCCACGTCACGATTTTCCAACTTTGCTTTGCTTTATTTTCCATGTTACTTTTTCTATAATTTTACATGATTCCCTTTCTTTTTTTTTTATTCTAATTTTGGCCTTGCTTTACGCATTTTATTTTCTATTTTAATACGTCTTTCAATCTCGTTTCATCTAGATCCTCTCTCTTGTTTTTACTTGAGTATTCTCTATCGAACCACTTTTCCCGGTTTCAAGCCTGCAGCAAAAGCACTATGTTCTTATTGATCAACCTCCTTCTACGTAGTTAGATAAACAGCTCGATTATGAAATTATTCAATGCTCTTTCCCTCGAAGTAGCTGACTCTGTACACTTGCCACTTCCTCTTCTCAAACACCTGCTTTCATTGAAACAACAGTTCTCGCTTGCATGGTGTACATTTTGAAATATTAACAGGTCACGAGCTCTGATTTTCCTCCCTGCTTTTCCTTCATTGCTGGAAAATAACAGTTCAAGCGCTTGGCAGACCTCCAACAGAAAACGAAGTTGATAGTTTTAAAACACAATTTGGCTCTATATTATTAGGACTCTCAACTATGATTGTTTAATCTGACCACATTTTGTTGCTGTATATAGAATATTGCATAAACAACGCCTTAGATACGTTTTTGGTGACTTGGCGGTCTAGGGGTAAGGTGTCGGACTTCTGTGTTGTGGGTCCGGATTTCAATCCTCGGTCCTGGCACAGATTTATCTGATTGACAAACCCTTCCTTCACTTTTGGCAAGCCGTGTATTAATCACAACTTGTGAGTTTGTGGAATGCCAGAGATCCACCGTGGTTCGGATCCCACGTTAAATTATAGGTCCTCCATTTCATTTCACAATCCCCCTACCATTGACCATTAGCGTAAATGCGTACAGCCCAAACGGGTAGTAAGAGGCGGTGCTAATATTAATAATAACAATAATAATAATAATAACGTTTTCTGTTTCGAGCGTAAACTTATATCTAGTGTACACGTTTATCAGCCGTGAGATGAGTTCCTTAAGAACCGGAGCTATTTTCATTTCCTAAAAATATGGCTCTACTTAATTATGTACTTTTAAAAATAATCTTAATAATCACTATAAATAATTAAATTAATATTTTTGACATCAATAAGTTCCTAATTTTTAATATACAGTTTCTTTCTATAGTTAATTTACACTAGCCTAACAAAGGTTAGATTTGGTAAATACTCATATTAGAGAAAATATGAACAAACAAAAGCAAATGACTTTAAATTAGGTCGTGTGATTAGTTTGGATACATAATAAAGAACCAGGAACCTAGAAACTATGTAATCGAGCTTGCTCCGTAACAGATTCAATTTTGGGAATTATTTTTTTTTATAAAATTCGTACATATTGTAAACCTAATTGTTTTGACTTAATTTTATCATTTTAAAATAGGATCTTGGAATCATGTTAACACTACTGCGGTTGTTGAGGAAATTATGATAGGATGTAACTTAGTGTTATCACTTTGAAACGTGATGAGCTTTGGATCTATAGATCATATTTTCTTCCTAGAATTGTCAGGCATCATCGTAACACAATTCACGTTTACAAAGAAGACTCCTGACTTGTAAAAGACTGATCATTATTTACTGTTAGTAAAACTGCTCCTTAAAGAAAGAAAAAAAAAAGATAGGGAGGCAACCATGTACTACGCGAGTGCGGGGCACGAACCCGAAGCGTTAGCTTGGCGACTACGTGCTTCCCGCCCCCACCCCTTTACACCCCTCGCCCCCACTTCCGTATCTCTCTCCTGCCCTACCTCATCCTCCTTTTTTTTTTGCACTTTCTAGTCGAGGTGAAGATTTAAATCGGATTTACGGACACTAATGTAACCGTGTCAACCCTTATCTCGCACCCTTCCTCGACAATTTTGTGAGTCCTAATTTGATCATCCCTCCCCCCCTCCACCTGGAACCTCACCCCACTCTTACTCCCATGCAACTTACCCAAACACCGTTCTACTATCTAGTGCCTCAATGACCCCCTTTACCTTCGACCCAGGATTGAATCTCACCCGAACCTTTGGATAAAGTTTCTACCGATCCCACTGCCCTTCACCCCTCCCCTATCTCTTTCCCTCTTCACACACATACACACATACTGTAAGTACTTTCACACACTGAAAGGAAACCGATCTGTTTTGAAATAAAATAAGTGAAATATATTGATTAACATGCTTTTTATACTACGGAGTAGGTCTAGATATCAACCCTTTCAACGGTTTGATCCAACCGGCCCCGTGGTGTAGTGGTCAGTGAACATGGCTATGAGCTCCCAGGTTCGATTCCATGTTGGTGCCACGAGTAATTTTGCCGAAAGGGGAATTACCACAACGATCACCAGGGTTTGGTTGGTTAGGCTTAATTTAGATTTAAATGTTTCTAATAGTTCCACACCCTCATATTCACTATCACTCTCATACTCACTATCACCCTCATACTCACTATAACCCTTATACTCACTATCACCCTCATACTCACTATCAACATCATATTCACTATCACCCTCATATTCACTATAACCATCATATTCACTATAACCCTTATACTCACTATCACCCTCATACTCACTATCAACATCATATTCACTATCACCCTCATATTCACTATCACCATCATACTCACTATAACCCTTATACTCACTATCACCCTCATACTCACTATCAACATCATATTCACTATCACCCTCATATTCACTATCACCATCATACTCACTATCACCCTTATACTCACTATCACCCTCATATTCACTATCACCATCATACTCACTATAACCCTTATACTCACTATCACCCTCATACTCACTATCACCATCATACTCACTATAACCCTTATACTCACTATCACCCTTATACTCACTATCAACATCATATTCACTATCACCCTCATACTCACTATCAACCTCATAACCACTATCACCCTCATATTCACTATCACCATCATACTCACTATAACCCTTATACTCACTATCACCCTCATACTCACTATCAACATCATATTCACTATCATCCTCATATTCACTATTACCATCATACTCACTATCACCCTTATACTCACTATCACCCTCATATTCACTATCACCATCATACTCACTATAACCCTTATACTCACTATCACCCTCATACTCACTATCACCCTCATACTCACTATCAACATCATATTCACTATCACCCTCATACTCACTATCCGCATCATACCCACTATCAACCTCATAACCACTATCACCCTCATATTCACTATCACCCTCATATTCACTATCACCATCATACTCACTATAACCCTTATACTCACTATCACCTTCATACTCACTATCCTTATCATACTCACTATAATCCTTATACTCACTATAACCCTCATTCTCACTATCACCTTCATTCTCACTATCACCATCACCTCATCTCATCGAGACATGGAAAGAGCCTCCACGGAAATTATGTAATTAGTACATTCGGCCGTCCCCTGGACAACGGTACATTAGTAGGTTTACTAGCTAGCCTTTCCACAACTGAGCTCCTACGATCGTTGTAGCCCAGACGAACAGTATTAATATAGTATGGTGTAAGTATAGTTATCAATCAAATCATATCCCTAGCCACTGTTAAAACTGAATAGTGCTCTATTCCTGTCCTCCACAACATAGGCCTCTTTCACAGGGTGACAGTGATGTTGCAGCATCAGTTGCTTGTATCTTATAAAACGCTCTTCTAATGAAAATAATTTGCTTGTGCATAAATTACTATGTTGTAGTAATTATATAAATGATGTTAAAACAAAATTTAAAAAAATTAGCAAGCATACTCGTTTGGAAGCTACTCTCGTTTCAAATAATAAAAGAAAAGGAGTCTACATTTAAAGGAGTTTAAAAACATGTTTGAGCTAGAATAAATTAACCCAACGCTCAACTGTGGAGTAAATAAAGCGTCTGAATGTTTCTTGAGCGTAAGAGCACTTTCATTTCACCACTCTTTATATAAAAAAAGGCGAAGGAATGTTCTTATGTCGACGCACTAATTAGCATTAGCCTTTAAGAACGCTGGAGGGGTTGGTTGAAAGCTGAACAAGTGTCGGTGTAAAGGGCTTTGAGGGTGGAACTCTGCACTTAATTAAGAATATTCCAGCCTTCTTAAGTCGTCAAATGGAGTGGAACACGCAATGCAAACGTTGGACAAGGTAACTTTCAGTTTCTCTCTTTTATATTATTTTACATAGAGACAGAGTCATGAGGGGGTTGAGTTGAGAAACGATATAAGTCACATTAGAGAGATATTATTTTATTTGGTTTTATTCATATGCTAAAATTATTTTAGTAGATCTGGGATAAATATTTGGTTCGTATAGTATGGTTCACGCTGATGGAAAAGTCCCAGTTCTATTTTCGACTGGATGTAGAATACTCAGGATGGATTTTCCTAAATGGTTTCCCTGTTTTTATTTTTTTAGTGCATTTTTTTTCTAATTTTTACTTTCATGATCCTTTCCTTATCAGTGAAATTAAAATTTTGATAGCCTAGACCTTAGACGAATAATAAAACACAGTAAGAAAAAATAATAGTATTTATAATGGAGCAGCCTAAAAATTATTCTCCTAATGGTATGTATATATTTTGTTTTATTCAGAGATGCATCTTCGTCTACGATTATTAAGCTTGAATTGATTTTAAAAATTATTTATCAGACTAAATTCACTATTATTTAAAGTTGCCCTGGATTTTAGACACACTGGGATGGTTTAGTGGTATAAGATTGACTATCAAAGCCAAATATCTACTGTTCGATTCTTGCTATTATTTTGTTATTTTTCTTTAAATTAATTTAATACTAATAGTTGACTATTTCTACACTAAACCGTCTATTCCATAAACTATCTGGTAGACCTTATAAATATAGAATATTTTCAAACTCAACTCTGGTTCTAAGAACGTTCTTATTTCAAGAGATCAAAAGTATAAAAAAGGAGATTTACACGAAATGATAAAGAGGTCGTCGCAGTGAATTTCAATTAAAATGGCGCCGTCAGTCTGAAAGGTATGGGAAAGTAAGACCATTATAAATTAATAAAGAAGGGTTATTACTAATAAAAAATGTTCTATTTTATTTTTCACGTGATATAAATTTGGGTAGCGAAACGGTTAATGACAGTAAAACAAAACTAATGTGTTCTTTCTAAAGTATAATTAAGGTTTCATTATATTACTCTTCTTGTTTCAGTGCATCTAATTTAGTGTTTTATAGGGGTGTATGAGTAATTGGAAATTCTGAGTTTAAGTCGAGTTATAGTCGCTGCTTGAGCTCGACTCAAAGACTTTTACAAAATTTGAAAAATTTGAGTACCCGAAATTTTTTAGCTTTTTTCGGAAATACCTAGTTATATTAATTTTAATCAATCGAAAGATATAATCTCTTAGCATATTGAGTAATTAAATATTTACTTTTATCTAGTAATATATTGTAATATTATATTAAATTTATTTAAGAATTTGAGTTTGCATGACTATAAATTTTTTCACAAAATTAATAATACATAGCACTGCGTCTTACTATCCCTTCGGGTTATACGCTTAAGTTCTAATTATGCCAATGAGTTAGGAATTGGGAAGGTTGAATATAAAGGAAGTGAGCCCACACTTGCGTGGAAGGAGAGTGGATAACAATGTAGGAAAAACCACCCCAGCTCACCCAAGAGAGATTCGAACCCTGATCTTTCCATCCTCGGCAGTCTTGCTCAACACGAAACTAAAGCGTTAGCTAACTACGCCACCAAAAAAAGTTATAAAAAATGTATGCCTGTACCTTTTAATGGCTTATCCATGGATCTACTACAGAAATTCACCCCGAAATATTGTCTGTACAATTATTGCTTTGTATTACTCGAACTCTAAAAAAGCTCTTTTTCATTAAAACTAAATTCGAACTAACTTGAATTGAAATATGCCTACTGGAACCCCTTAGTGTTTTATCCAAGAAAACATGAGACATCAAAGTTTTTTTGAAATATGTTTTCATACACAAGAAACTGTGATTTAAACTTGGTTGTGGCAATTTATCAGACGTTAATCTTCTAGTGCTCAACTTTCAAACAGTCTGTCTTAGCTTCCATTAAGGCTAAATTGTTTTATTAAATCCGTACAAAAATAGACTCGATATAATAAATGTGGTGTTCACTACAAAAAATACAGTTTAAAACACTCAAAATCTTAAATTAGATTTCTTTAAAATAACAAACACAATAACCATATTAATTTAATTTAACTATTGAAAAAACCAAATTATATTTTAAATAATATATAAAATAAAACTAATTATATTTTTAAGCTCATATATTGAATATCTCACTGATATTCAACTTCTATATTAGTTACATTAATTATAACTAAATGTATATTCACTATATCATTTGTTTGTTCAAATTAATTTGAGTTTAATGAAATTAGTAAACCTATAATATGACATAACTTTACCACGCGAAAGTGTGATAAGAATAGTTCAAATAATTAATTTGATTTATTTGGACTATTCAAAAACATACAATTGTACAATGGGCTACATTAACATACTACTTACAAATTAACTTATATTTAGAGTAGAGAAGACACAAATTTCCCCATTCGCCAATTAATCTATTTTAAAAAGGAAAAAACTAAGTTTCCATTTTTTAAATTTTTTTCAATGAATGGAATAGTATCCTTTACTATTAAATTACTAAAAAAATGGTACTATATACTTATCTGAGAAATTGGACTATTTATATATAATAAATTATTTGGTTTATTAAATATGTCTAGACTACTTTTCTTAATGTTTCTAGATAAATTGGTAAATTTTCTTTACACGGCAGGCAGGAATTAAATTACAACGACCTCTGCTAAAGTTTATTTACGTTTAGGTCTTGTAGTTTATATGCCATTATCTTCCAAATTTGTCTTGATTTATTTTAAATCACAATATTTTTAATTTGTTTTACTCTACCCCAAAAACTAAATTCTAACCCAATTTTAATTATTATTTAAGTGAGTGTGTATATTTGTTAGAATTTTATGTCTACCGGATATATTGTATTTAATCCTTAACGCAACCCTTAATATTTAAAACAAATGATTCTTTATTAATCTATTTGATAGCTGCATTATAATTTTGAGCTAGATGTAACTTAAGTTACTATAAATTTGGAAATAATTTTTTTTAAGAAAAAAAGATATCTGTCACAAGAGCGGAAATTCTGGAAATTTATACTTTCCCTGTGTAAAGACGTAATATATCTCCAAACACATATTGCATTAAGTTCCATAACGTGACAGAGATAATCTGTAAACACGAGCCCCTATCATCAATTATAAGAAGCACCCCTATTCTCATCAGAATATATCCGAGAACGACAACTTTCCCTATCATCAGACTGCTCACTGATCCCTATCCTAATTTACAAGAACTTTATCGACTAACACTAACTACACCCTCATTCACCATTACAGAAGAAGAGAAAGGGGGGAAGGGGGGGTTTAAAAAAGTTTCTCCCCTCCTTCGATCTAAAAACCACACGGTTACTTTCCCAAAACTTTGCTCCCATTCACTCTGTATACATACAAATCGCTTTAAACCCGTTTCTAGAGCTCCCTTGAAATTTTCTCCTCACTTGAAACCCGAGATCCTAGTTTTCCTCCCCCCCTTTTTTTTTGCTTCTTCCCTTTCCCTATCTAAGCCCACTCGCCCTCCTCCCAATTCCGTTATCCTTCACCAACCAAACTTCCCTTTTTAGTTAAGACATTTGAGCTGTCATCAATATTGACGGTGATATCTTGATGACAACTTTTGGCGCCGTAGGTATGACGCTGTCTCCTCTTATCCCTGAGATGACAAATTGCTATCTACATGGTAATGTGGAAAAGTTGAGGACAAAAAATATATAAATTGAGGTAAACATCAGTTGTTTTGTGAATTAATTATTATAAGGTCTTGTGTTTTTGTTTGTGAATTTAGTGATAGACTGTTGGGTAGTTTAGAAATTAATAGTTTACGCTCTAATGTGTGCGTAGTAGATTAAAAAAAAACACTCAATTACCGTAAAATAAGAGTTTTTGCCAACGATTTTCACACAATTTTTAAAATTAGAATTGTATGTTTATTAACAAACGCGGGGGCTTTAAAATTTAATTGAGTGACCTGGCGGTCTAGGGGTAAGGTATCGGACTTCTGTGCTGGGGATCCAGGGTTCAATCCTCTGTCATGGCACCGATTTATCTGGTTTGCAAACCCTTCCTTCACCTCTGACAAGACTTGTATTAATCACAACTTGTGAATGTGAGGAATGCCAGGCCTCCACCGTGGTTCGGATCCCACGTTAAGCTGTAGGTCCTCCATTTCATCTCACAATCGCCCTACCATTACACATTAGCGTAAGAGCGTGTAACCCGAACGGGTATTAAGACGCGGTGATGATGATGATAATAATAATAATAAATACATGGAAAGAGAGTGTTAATTTATTCCAGACAAACCAACATCGCTACACCCTACTGGAATTTAAACCATCAACTTCAAGTCACTGGAAATCTGGACTAGATCTTAGTGTTTAGTCCGAGTGGTGACAGATACAGACAGAGATCGGCAGATATCGATTATCTTAGTCGATTGAAAATACATAATTTAGAGCAAAAATAATATCTATGATATAAAATAACAGCCAACACACACAAAAAAAAAAGTGTAATGTAATCAAAACATGTATTCTGTGAGAAGTACTATAAATTTTCAAATGATATATCCGAGAATTATTTCATATTTATAAAAAAAAGTACTGTCAATAATAGCCCGGCAACGTCAACATGTTTCGTCACGTAGGGGTGGAACCGAGACCACCAAACCGAAACAAAACATAAGCCATCCCTCCGCCCAAACTGAATGCAGAGTAATTGGGAGACGTGCATCACACGTAATCGAATTAATCTTGTCACAGGAATATGTTCTCGATTCATTCACGCCATATATATCGAGCCGACGAATAAATTGGATATTGGCGGCGGGAGTCTAAGCCTCACTAGCAATATGTGTTATGTAGATTTCACAATGGCTAACTTTCATATTCGTTGCCATCTGGATAGTAGAAAACATTTTCCATTACTAAATAATTATTATAGGTACGGATTTAAATGTATTTCTTCTTAGCAATTGGAGTAAATATATAAAGTCTGAGGACATTGGTATACGAAGGAAAGTTAAAAAAAAAAAGTTTGCTCTTACAAAAGCCGAAGTGAGAATAGCAAGAAATGTTCTTTATCAGCTACCGACACTTATACCAGTATCACAATCAACTAAACGCTCATGCAGGGATCATGATCAACTTAACGTTAACTTAAAGTTAACTTAACGTAACTTAACGTAAAGGATCTCCTCGTGTGTTTAAATGGAAGCTATCACGATGCAGTTAACTTAACGTTGACTTGCAGTTAACTTAACGTAAAAGATGTCATGGGAGGTATTTTACTTTAAGTGCACGTTACTTTAAGGGTATCACGTGTTCTAGCCAGCCAATCATTATGCGAGTGACGTCAACAGGGCTATTTAGTAACTCATTTGTTGGTATTATTACCAAGGTTCACTCTTTAGCGTAAGTTCCAGTGATCAGACATTGAAAAAATAATTAAACTAAAATAGGAAAGCTAAATTTATCAAAAAAGTTTTGTAATAGATATTTATTATATCGATATAAAACTGTAAACATTCACAGATCATCACTGTACAACTAGTACAAATCACAGATCATACTCGAGAATGAAGATGTTTGGCTCGATTTGTTACGTTAAGTTACGTGAATTATGATCACACATACGTTAAGTTAACCCTTAAGTCAACTTTAAGTGAACGTTACGTTAAGTTAACGTTAAGTTGATCGTGATCCCAGCTTCACTTAATATTCACTTAATGTAAAGTAGGGTTAAGGTTATACTCATGTTTTTAAATTAAAGCCGTCATGATGCAGTTAAATTAACTTTCACATAGCTTTAAAATTGTCCAAAGAAGAACTCTCACGGGACGTGAAGGTATGTAAGGGACCAGGTGTTATAACTAGCCAATCATGTTACGATTAACGTCAAGATGGCTATTTAGTACCTCGTTTGTTTGTTTCTGGTGTAAAGGCAACTACTACGCCATTGTTTGTCCACGTCTTGTGAAGTCTTAAAATTCATAGCATCTTGTTAGCCTCTATTTTTATACACAGTCAAGCGTATATCGCAAGTACTTGTAGCCTAATCAGCTCTAAATACGTGGGTATCATTTTAATGAACAATTTGTTTTCTTAAAGTTCAAACTTATTGTTTGTAAATTTATTGGTTTGTAAGATAACGTTACGTAAATCCTGATGATCACACACTGGTTTATTTATATTATTATTGTTAATGTTTTAGCACCGCTTCCTACTACCTGTTCAGTTTATAAGCTATTTACGTTAAATAAACGTTACAATTGATAATAGCCTCAGTATTATTGATACAAGTCTACACTTTTATCCCAAGCCCTGTAAAGTATGCGACTAATACTTTGTATTAATAGTTTTCGGGAAATTTAAACATATTTATATTTATATCCACCATGCCTTTTGTAAATCTGAAAAATAGAATGTATCTTTGAAAACGCCATAATTTATCTTTAAGTTTATGGGTTAGTCCTGAATTAATCACTTTAAATAAATAATAGTTCTTTTAAGTATCAAATATCTTCAAAAAGTGGTTCTTAAACATCTCAAAGCGTTGGAGTTTCCCTTTTACTGATTTATAAATGGAATTAAGGTGAGGGTGTGGGTGGACACAAATTAAGGGCAGTGTTTTTGTAATATTTATAGAAAAATATGTTGTTGGTCAAAACATATCAAATATGAGTCCAGTAGTCACATTAAGTTTTATTTTATTCACGTAGTGATATAACCAGTTTTTGAATATTTGTCATTAGCATAGCAACATTAGATGACAAACATTTTAAATGGAGAAAAAAATTATCATTAAATTCCAGGACACCCTTAGCAGATATTCTAGAAATGTTGATATCACCATGTGAAGAAAATTAAACTCTATGTTTGTACTGGAGCAATACTTGATTTACTTTGATCAAAAACTGTGTCGCTATAAAAATGTAAAAAAACAATACCCTTAACACTCCTTCCCTATACTCCTATCTTAAGTTTAAGGCCTCTGTAGTATTTGCTTTGTTTTTAATTTAATCTTATCAATTAAGAGAGGTAGCTTTTGATTCTGTTTTTCCTTTGAGTATTTGATGTACAATTTATAAGGCAAATAATTAAAATGCTTGGCTTAGAACATATATCCTAAGCCCAGAAAATATTTTAAGTTAAAAAAAAACACTCAAACAAGGAGGAATTTGAAATCCAAGTCCATTAAGCAGCTTTTAAATATTTAACGAATTCTCTTTGGTGGTGAAATAACTTTACTTACATAAAGAAAGAGATAACTTCAAACGAGGATTGTTTAAATATCCTCTATATTATACAATTTATGCTCTGTATGACTTTATAAATGTGCAAAAAAGAATAACTAATATATTTAAGTGTTTTGTCGTCTTAATATTTGCTTACACATTCTACATCCATAGGATCCTTATTTTTATAAGATTTTACTCCATAATATATAAAGAATTTCGCAACAGAATTATGAGTTTAATACAATGTTTGGTATGTTGATAGATTTGGATAAAATCACATTTATTTTTTTTTCTAAAAATTTTCAGACAATTTCAACAAAATTATTATTATTACTTAGGCCTAACACATAATATTTATTCTATTTATGATAAAATAAATAATTATTAGATAATTTACAAACTTTTGTATTTATTTTTTAGCACCACCTCTTACAAATCGTTCAGGATATTCATCTATGTAACTATCACGTTAATGTGTTAGGTATGATTAGGTTTGAAGTTTGGACGTGCCACTCCTTTTAGGCAGAGGGAGAGTGAAAATCATTTAGTCAAAAACTAGCCTACTTATAACCGACTGGGATTAGAACCCAGATATTTCTATCATCGGCAGTCATCGGATACGGCCCTTCGACTGATTTAATCTGGTCAACAAAAGATTTAAGGAAAATGTGTATATAGTACACTTCGTTTAACCCGTAGGGTCTTAGCTTAATCTATTACATTAGTAATCGGTTTGATTGAATTCATATCCAGGCTATGTATATGTAAGTTAAAATTACACAATTACGTTTAATGTTATCTATAACATTTTCACTGACCAAAGAAACCAAGGCTATAGTCGGTAGTGGTGGTGTTTGGGGGTTCAAACACCCCGAAAGGGTATGAAAAAAAGATATATGGTTCTATTTATGATTCAAATAATATCAAAATAATATTAAAATTAAGATACAAGTACAAATTAGGGGGCTATGTTACCATAAAAAGCATTTCAAAGAGCTTCTGGAAGTGTTTAATATTTATCATTTTTTCCATCCCTCTGCAGTTATGGTGTTATGATGCTATAAAAACACTTCAGATAGCTTCTAGAGGTGTTTATTATTTAGAATTGTTTTCTATCCCTCGGCAGTTATGGTGTTATGATGCCATAAAAACACTTCAGATAGCTTCTAGAGATGCTTAATATTTAGAATTGTTTCTAGCCTTTGAGAGTTATGATCTTATGTTGCCATAAAAACACTTCAAATAGCTTCTAGAGTTGTTTAATATTTAGAATTTTTCCTAGCCTTCAGCAGTTGGGGGGCTATGTTGCCATAAGAAGCAATTCAGATAGCTTCTAGAACGGGCTATCTTTTATAAAAAAAAAATTCTAGCCTTACGCACCACCAAACCCCCTCTGAAATTATTGAATGGCTATGGACTTGAAAGAAACACCTTTTGCTAATTGATATAATTACAAATCAACCAAACCATAAACACAGGCCACTGTATTAAAATCTGCTATTTCTGTATGGATTTGAGTTTGGAATTAATATTCTAGGCTCTTCTTGCTTTTGAAAGGCAAATAATATGTCGACGAATTATAAAGATAAAGTACGTAGTTTTTTTTATCAGTTTGCAAGCTGGAAAAATTTGCGCCCCTCTGAAGTGGTCCCTTTATAATTTCGTCAAATCTTTCTATCTCATTGAGAAGTACTAAAAAATGTCTGAGGAGATATACATACTTATTTACAGACACCATTAGACCTATATTAATATAGATGATTTCCTTAGTGGTGAAATTGTGGTCAGAGCTTATTATTGCAATAAAATATTACAATACTCACGGTTTCATAGGTCATACGAATCTGGCGGATGTGGATTGAGACCTGGCGGATAAGGAGCGGATGCTGTTTTGGTCATCAGCGCAGGGTATGTGCCATGCAGGAGGAGAGGATACATTATAGTTCAAGAAGCCACCAACAGGTGTTCTACTTTACAAACCTAAACGTTGGACATTAAAGCCATGGCAATATAATCGGGATAAAGAAGGTTATTTGCCATTAACTTGGAAATGTGATGATAGATACAAATATCTGGCTTGTAGTCACAAGATAAGGCTCGTTTCGGTGGCTTTGTTTTTCATTGCGAAACATTGGCCTTCTTTTACTGTCTGGTTGTCACATGGTATAAGGAATCAGGATCTAAATAGATTGGATGGAGCATAATGGAGAGGTCAAGGTTCAAATATAGGCTAGGCCCAATGGTGTTGGTCTTCCGCAGGTGATTTAACATTGTAAATATTTACATTAGTCCGAGTGTATTTTCTCAAGGCTAGCGTTTCTCAAACTGCGATGTGCTCCTCATTGTTCGAGTATTAGGAAGTTTCATGTGATGTTTAACATTTTTATACTTTTGAAGCAGTTTCCAACGACTTTTTATGCCAATAACCACTTAAATAGAATCCAGAGAGTCCAAAATACGATGCTTAAAATCATAATTGGGAATGACCAACAGAAAAATGTTGATGTAAATATACGGGGATGGGAACCAAAAATGCTTAGAGAAACAGACACCCACAATAATGAAATAAAACCAAACCCTAGACGATACGATCCCGGGATGAGTGGTGTTTCAATATGAAAAGACTGAGATAAAAGAGAACATCACATTTTCATGAAATCATTTCACTTCACCCACAGATTCAAATTCAATTTCATATTTCATGAGTGAAATTTCTGGTGTACCAATATAATATAATATAATATAATGTAGGACAAACAAAAAGAAGATGAGAACTTTACAGTGTGACCTTTAACTCACAGAAAAAAGCTGTCAACTTATCAAAAGATTGAAATCTTTTCTGGTATCTACGCTAAGAGGATAATCTTCAACTGAAAGACTCATTGACTTCTTAAAGTTCTGGTTAACTCTAATTTGTAAATACAGGTAAGAAAAAATTAGTTTCTTTTTCCATTACAGTAGTACAATTAATTGTTATGTTTGTATCCGCATATATGTACAGTACCATAGTAATTTCTAGCCCTTAGGACAATGTTAACTTCTTAACATCTGACCTGAACAATCTTCGTGATAGGAAACAAACTTATCCTTCCCAATGAAAGATAAAATAGTTTAGTATATTTTATTCCAAACAGTATAATCATATGTTTCATGAATAAAATTCATGTAATAAAATATAAAATAATAATTTTGTGAGAATTTCATACCGTTAATGCTATGTTTAATGTTTCACAACTTTTTAAAAACTTATTGTAGTAAAATATGGTAGTCAATGGAATTGTTTCCTATTATTCCTTTATATTACTATCCCTTTCCTCTAAAATGCTACCAAAATATTATATACGTGGGGCTGGCGGATGGTAAGACATGTTAAACGTAAAATAACTTAAACATATTCTAGTATATTTAATAAATTTTTCATTTCAAAATAAATATTATAGTATGTTTTATTTTATTAAATATTTTATTTTTCATTTCCACTTCCTAAAAACAGCTCTTTTTATTTTTGAAACAAGATTAAAATCAAGAGTTAATCTCGAACAAAAGTAGGAAGTAGAAAGTGTAAGAATTACATTTTCCAAATGAGAAAACACAAACGTTAAGAGAATTCACATCAACATTTATGAACAATTTTTAAAAATAATGTATTTTTATTGCAATATAGATAATGTAGAAGGAAGAGTAAATGGGAAGACCGAATCAAATCGTCAAATCCCACTCATATGGAAAACCATTTTAAGTTATTTTGATTATACTATTTTCAAGATGTTCAGTAAGATAGAATTGAGTAAAATCTAGATAAGATTGTACCATTTCAAGTTTATAAAATGCATAACACGTTTCATTTTTAGTGGTAATCAAATCGCACACAAAAATTCTTTACGGCTAAAATACACAAAGTTAAAAAGGAGGAAAGGAAAGATACATTGCTCGGCGAGATGAAAATCTCAAGAAGAGAAATAGACTAAAAAGGTGAAATTCGGTTCACGTTTCAGTCTATATTTGCTTGCCTATCTTCCTCCAAACCGACTTGCGATAAGAAGCCATGAATTATGAGAAGTTTTATACGAAGCTACAAATTATAAAAAAAGATTTCGTAGGAAACTACAAATTATAAATGTTTCTTAGTTTAATTTTCTTGACTAGATAAGCGCTATGAAATTTGTGGATCATACGTACAGTGAAGAATATATATACTAGCTTTGCTAGTGTCTCTCTTTAATGAATAGTGATGAACTGGTAGCATTAACCAAATATATTTCTTTAAAAAATAATTATACATTGCTTGATAATATAGTATTAAACATATTTTTATTTTTTATTTTGAATAGTTGGTCTTCATGCATGACCTTTATGGAGCAAACATGATATGCTAGACGTGAATAAACTTAGAAAATTGTGATACACACACTAATGTGTCGTAAAAGTACGTTTATGTTTAATTTATTTGGTCCAAACTTTGTCAATAAATTTATATTAAAATCCTATTCAATTTTTAACATAAAAACTGTTTTTAAATCTAATTTGAGAATATGCACACAAAAATAACTTGTACAAAGGGCATAAAATTACGAACAAATTTGTCTTAGATGTAATTTTCATATTAACTTCAAATAAACCTCACTCTCTCAAATATATATGTTTATATATTTGAGAGTGAGGTTTATATATATGCGTATGTGTTTGTATGTATGTATGTATGTATGTGTGTATGTATGTATGTGTGTGTGTATGTGTGGTGTAGTGTAAGCTGTTAAAATTGTTGTAGTTGAACGCGAAATTGTCTATGTGTGTATTTTGTATAGGTTGGCAATAAATTGTCACATACTTACAGTCCATGAACCCCAAGTTGGAATGTGCTTGTGTGGAGAAAGAAATGTGCAGATCTTATAGCTGTTGGCCTTAACGCTCTAAACCATGACTGATTCTTAAAATATACTTTCAACGAGTGTTCTTACATTTGTATAACTTGTATCAAAAACAATTTCAAATCAATTATTCGAAAGTCTCACCTCTATTTTTAAAGTTTTGCACATACAATAAATTTGTATCCTTATGAAACAAATGTTCTTTAAATCGCATTTCATCACTTAGAAACATTCAAAATGAAGTAGTCCTGAAAACGCGTTTTGTTTCATTGCACTGTCATCACATCTTTTCTTCGTCCAGGACTGATAGTTTTCTCTTTTATTCGCTAATAAAGCTAAGTAGTAAACCTTTCTATCTTCCTGGTTTGCTTCGAAAAACCTTATTTTTAAAAAAAAAAACACAACGAAGCTAGATTCTTCAGTCATCTGAGCACGAGTAATACAATCATTCGAAACGCCATCCATTTGAATTTCCTGTAGAATAAGGTTTCCATAGATGTGACGTTGAACACCCCTGCTTCCCCTCCGGAAAGACACAGGAACAGGGGGGAAGGAAGGTATAATTTGAGTTAGAAATGCAGCTCACGTTCCGATTTCAACCTACGAGCGGGGTGAGAAAGACAAACAATGAAAGAGTTTTTAAGGATTTCATTTTATTTTTTGTGAGGGAAGAAATTTAAATAATGCGTTTTATAACATTTCTTTATAATAGTCAATGGGACACACGAATATGGCATAAATGGATTACCCTTTAAAACTTGAAAAAAGGTATTTCAAAAATAATTTTAAGGATTACACTTCATATACTTTGACATAGATTAAATAAGTATCTATTTTTAAAAAATATTTATTCTTACTTCAAAGACTGACATAACCTCTTTACAATGAATATTTATAGAGAATGGGAAGTTAAAAATTCAGGGAAGAATTAGTTTTTTTATTAATACACGTTATTCCCAATCAAGACAAATTGTCAGTGGCCATCTTACTTTAGGGGACAGGAAGAGTATAAATAAGTTTATGTAATGTAGCGGCATTTATGTAAAAAAAATCACGGGATATTGAAATATGGAGACTTCTGTGTGGTTGTTCATAGTGGATCAGATAATAATGAAAACCTTGAAATAATATTAATTGAAGAAGCTGTATTTAGAATTTGACTATTTGAGTCTTATAAATAAAATACTACAAAATGCAGTTAGACTCTTTTAAAAAATAAATACTATGGTAATGGTAACTCAGTTTTAACAGAAGTAAAAACTTATGGAAAGAAATTTAATTAAAATAAAAAGCTAATTTAAACTGAGATGGTTAGGAATGGTAAATGAGTTTATGATTGGAATTAATCTTGAATTATAGATCTTTTTTTATGATTGATTGTAATACGAAAAAACGTTAAACTAACAGAAACCATTTGTAATTTAAAAAAAGGAATTATTATAAAGAGTAAGATAGTACTATGAAACGACCAATAAACTATTTTAATAAGGTTTAAGTATAGTTTTTTGTAAATATTGATTTTTTTCTTCCTGCATTTCTAAATCACCCATGATGGGCACAATGTAATTTCCTTCAAATCCTTTAAAAAAAACTTTGCATCTTAAAGTTCTTCTTTCACCAAGTTGTAACAGCGTTCTTGGTCATAATGAAACCACCCCTCACGTCTGACCCCTAAACCCCCAAGTTCACCCCACTACTATAGCCATTAAATTCTACCGATGTCTCTTCCCTACTCCTGTTCCAAGTTGAATGACATTTGTTCTTGGAGAGTTGGTTGGTATGGGTGTAAAGTAAATCGTCCAACTTTCTCAAACCCTTTAAAACTTCATCACATAAACAGGGAATGTACTAACTTTGAAGACGCGTGCCTTAAACCAGACACGAAGCCCAATGTCGTTTTAAAACTATATTCAAATACTTATCAAACCATATCTAATAAAGGAGAACCAATTTAAACAATATTGGCAAAACATTTTTAATCTTTAATAGATATACCAACAAATAATATATCTAGAGAGACAATATTATTTAAGGGAAGTCAAATGCTGAGTATTTAAATCAGAAAAGTTTCGACTCCCATTATTTGATATCTTAAAATTCACTTATTAAGTATCAACATTTTATTTAAATAAACTGTACATTTACTGTTGTTTGTCGCAAGACGTCAAATACATCTATGAATAGAATATATGTTCCATTATTTTAATTATCTTTAAATGTCTTTCAATTATTATTTTGGTAAACTACAACATTTGTGATAAAAATAATTTTAAACGTAAATAAAAGTTTATCCTTTTCAAAAAGAGATAGTCAATAATTTACTTATATTTTTATATAATTATTTATTTTTAAATTTGCTTCTAACTTGAAAAATTATGGACAAATTATTGTTAAAAAAATTAAATACAGCTATTTGAAAAAAGTTGAGTGTTTAATTTTGAAATAATTTTTAAAAAGGTTCAGAATATGTGAATTTTTAACTAATATATACGGATTACTCATTATATTATGAATACATTCATTACACGTGCATTCATTGTAATAGTTTTGAGATATCTAGTTTTTCCTTCATGAAAACTAATATGGATGTTTTGAGGATGCTTTCCTGATTAATTTTAAACTACTCCTTAAGGCTAATTTCCTTGAATCACTTCATGAACATATAATTAATTAAAAAATTGTTTAAAATAAATAATTATGACTTTATTAACTACCAAGTTCTAAGTCTATTTGGCAACAATTAAAAAAGTACTTTGCTATCACTGCTAAGCAGAAATATATTTTTCTATATTCTATTATTTATATAGACGGCTAAATTTTAAATAATTAATAAAAACAATATACAGAATATTTTTCATGGAATGTTGTGAGTGGGAGTTACTTTCATTGAGGTTTTATTTATGGGCTATTATCATAGTGTTAATAATCCAAATTAGTAGACTTTTCGTGAAACATACTCTATTTTTTTAATTATTTTCTTGTAATTTTAACATTTTAAAAGCTAGTACTATCTAAAAGTCGAAATGTCGCATATTAAGCCACTTTACGTTAACGATTTCAAGTAAATACATTAAGAAGATATATACAGAAACATGAATTGTGTTTTGGATAACTTATTTCTTTATAATGTTGTCAATGTAAACGTATAGACTGAATAATGTAGAAAACTCACTTATTTTCTTTAAAATATGAATGAATATTGATTCTGATCACGGGACGAAACCTGTATAGCTCAGTGGTAGAGCATTCACGTGCTAAGCCAAAGGTATCGGGCTCCATTCCGGTGTCCAAGTGTCATTTTTCAATTTACGAATATCATTCAACTTTTATACGCCCTTCTTAATCTATATCAAGCAAAAAACTTCCAAATATGTCTTAATTGTCTAAGTAGTTCCAGTCGGTTTAATGTAGGGGAGGTAAGGCTAATATGAGCAGGTGTGAAATATGGGCATACCCGTCTGAAACTCTCCCCTTGGCAAGTATGTACTACCACTTTGCTGAAGAACGTTCAACTGCATCATAGCAACATAGACGGAAGTGAACGGAGATAATAAAAGTATCACAGCGTCCTGTATTTATCAGTTTATGAAAAAGTACGTTTAAAATTAAGTTACTAAAATGTTTCCCATAGTTTGTATAAGCAACAGGGACTACATTTATCTTTGGTTTGGTCGTTATTTAAGCTCAAATGTAACATAAATCCTACTCATTGCATCCCTTGAAAGAAATTAAAGTTAACATCTCGCCACAGCGAATAAGATGGCTGAAAAGGCGAAATGGCCCCAGTTGTTTATATGAGCAGGGGTGCTCACAATACCCTGATCTTTTTTAAATTGTGAATTTTTACACTTTTAGCGGTGTCTACGGCTACATCATGCTTAAGATAAACCAAATAATAGCAATTAAAATAGTTAAAGTAATAATAATAATTAAAATAACGTAAAATAGTAAATAAAGTTAATAAATAATAATCACAGGCAGGATCAACTTCACAATGCTCTCCAAAATTCCGAGACCTGATTCCGATTCCAGCCAAAGGTACAAGGAAGCCTTCTACCAGAAGAATGGCTCATTCTATTATATCCACGGATAGTCCTCACAAAAATAGCGTCGAGAATGCCAAGAAACATGTGTTATCACTACCAGAAAAAAGAGCAATAAAGTCTTCAAATTCATCATCTGCTAAGAAGTTAAGAGATGTAGAAGATGCAGAGTGCATTTTCTGTGGGGATCTTTTTTCCACAACAGGTGGTGATTTGGTACAGTGCCAAGCATGCAAAAAATGGGCTCATGTCAAGTGCAGTGGTGTTTTTAAACAACAGAAGCTTTACATTTGCGACCTTTGCTCAGACTAGCAAAATAGGCCTATCAAGACAGAAATTGAATATCAGAAGGTATTGGTTTGTGCTTGTAGAATACTAAGAGAGTAATTATTATATGTTATATCTTTACCACTATTTCCCTGTATGTATATGGCCTATTGAGTATTTCTGTCTGATATTTAAATCATCGTTGAATGTGTATATCAAATTATAACACGATGCTCATCTTACCCCCTGGGTGTGCTCATATTTTCCTCCCATGCTTTTAATATGAGCACTTGCAACTTCTTAATTATTATTTTTTCTAGACCAAAATTATTAAAATATCATTCATATTTATTGTATTTTTTAGACCTAATTGAATGAGCAATTGAATAAAATAAAATTACTTTTGGATAGCCATACTGTTTCTCATGAAATAACAGATTTTCTTAAGGTGCTCATAATTGCCTGACTTCCCCTATATCAAACAAAACCACCTGTCAGCGGCGAATGACCAGGTAGATCGATCAAAGTGTGCCGGCGGGAGGTCAACACCTCCTATCAATTAAGCCTGATGTTAAATTAATCTTGGTGACAATGCCACCCCTTGGTAACCCTCCTACCCACCCAGTTATATTACCCCCTTCCTCTCACCGGTGGGTTCAGTGTGAGTTTCCTAAGTGACCCGTCTCTATCACCTAAATGTCCTCTAGGGGTGAGAGGTATGTTAGGAGACCATCAAACCTCCCTTGAGGGTAATAACTCCTGCAGTATTTCTCGCAGCAGACACACAATACACAATTAATGTTGACCGAGTGTTAATTTGGTAGTCAAGTGACAATTTCTCTTGTACCTGTGATGTGATGACGGGGTACAGGACATAGTTACAATCTCGTTTCAGCAGCATAGGGTGGTTTATTTGTATCATACAAATACGTTATCCACTGCTGGTATAAAACTTCATGGATTATAATGCATGATAATCAAACAAACGTATCTTGTCATTGGTCGTAATTTAGGGCAAAGATTGTTCTTATTTTGGCATATCTTATATCATTTAGTAACTCGCTGATAAAGAAGAGTTGTAAGTAAATTTAACAATCATCCAAAGGTATTATTAATATTGTTATTGTCTCAGATGTGTCATTGGTTGTATGTATTTAAGGCATAATTTAGATTTTATTAAGGTTGAGTTGTAGGGGAAGTGAGTAAAGGCCAGTGTTTTTTTAGGTATTTATGGCAAAATATATTTTGGTAAAATTAAATCAAATAATTATTGCTTCAGTACAGACATAAGGTTTAATTTTCTTCACATGGTGATATCAACTGAAGGTTATCATGGAATTTCATGACAACATTTTCTGATCATTTAAAGAGTTTCTTATCAAATGCTGTTATTTTCATGACAGAAATATTTTAAGAACTGTTGATATCACCATGTGAAGAAAATTAAACTTTATGTCTGTAATGGAGCAATATCCTGTTTATTTTGGACAAAAAAAATTTTGCTATAAAAAATGTAAAACACTGCTCTTTTTTCTAGCGTTCCCTACATTCACACCTTAATCGTATTTTATAGAGATAAATAAATAAAATTATTTGTAAATCTCCAATATTTGGGTTGGATAGGATATCAATATTTATTTTTAAATTTGACAAACTTAAGTGTATACAATATTAATAGAATAGTATATATCTGAACCATCGCTTCTCCTATCACACAGAAAAAGAGACGATTACTATTACATAATTATATAAGTTATAATTGATTAAGGATAGGGAAGAAAGATGCATCACAGAAATATATAAGTTTAACAAATAAGTTTATTAAAAAGCAAACAAAAATATATAGAACTACAAATGAGTGAAAAGATGTTAATCCGATTAAATAAATATATTCTGTTATCGAGGTAGAAAACATTTATTGGCTGAACAGATATTAACACTTTGTAGATAAGGAACCAACAGAAGTTATATAGAACATTTTGTTTAGTTTGATAACTCTATAAATAGGAATCTTCGCTCTTACTTGTACGAAGGAGCGTCTGCCTCAAATCACCGACAGTAAATAATAGGGAATCCAAATTAAATTAAGGTTTTTGGCAATATACATAAATACTATACAGCCTGGATAATACCAGACTAATACCTGAGAGGTCTAATTATGAATGCTAGTGAAACAAATGAAAATACAAAAATAGTATCAAATCCTATATTTTTAGAGTTACTAAGAAAATTGTTATTTAAGCTAGCTAGCTAGCTTAAAATAACACCCATGGAAAATTACAAAAATCTAATAATAATTTCCAATAAGAGGAGCTTCCATTTTACAAATAATTGATGGATAACAATCAGGCATCTACACAGTTATTTTATTATGGCCGGTCATTTCCTTATGAGTACTGCCAGGACAATCAATAGTAAATTTATAGATTTACCCATTACTAAGGCATACAATAACTAGTACAATCTATATTTAAACGCCTAGATACATATGGCTCCTAAAGGGGCTGGAACAAAGCATTATCCCCGTGGGCCGCTACTTCCATCTAGTAGTGCTCCCACAGGTTGCGAACCGTAATTAGCTACACAAAAAAAGGGAACAATCGTGACTGCAATCAGTTACTGACCTAACTAGATCCAAGAAGAAAACTTTAGATGATCTGATCGTTGCCATAAAGAGATCCTAAACGTGATCATACCGCTTAGAGTGTCATAATCATTCCTGATAAATATAGCAATGTCTTAAGGAATTAGAAAAGGAAATCAGATTCATGGGCTTAGTAAACACAATTACCAGGTTATATATATATATATATATATATCCATCAGACATAGTGTATCGTGTCAGGATATCTGACGTTATTTTCTATGTCTATCAGACATAGTTTAGTGTATTGTGTTAGGCTGTCTGAGTTATTTTTTATATCCATCAGACATAGTTTCTTGGGTCAAATAGTCTGATGATTACTTAGCTATGCCCATAAGGCGTAGTTTAAAGACGAGGGCTCTATTATATATCATTTTGCTAGGATGTCTGAGTATATATATATAAATATATATATATAAAATATATATATATAAATAAATATATATATAAATATATATATAAATATATATATGTATATATATTTATATAATAGAGCCCTCGTCTTTAAACTACGCCTTATGGGCATAGAGAAGTAACCGTCAGACTATCTGACCCAAGAAACTATGTCTGATGGACATAGAAAATAACTCAGACATCCTAACACAATACACTAAACTATGTCTGATAGACATAGAAAATAACTCAGACATCCTAACAAAATGCACTATGTCTGGTCGTCATTGAAAATAAATTTAGACATTCTGATACATGAAACTATTTCTGATGGACATAGAAAATAACGCCAGATATCCTGACACGTAACACTATGTTTGATGGACATGTAAAATAAAATTGGACATTTTAATACATGAAACTATGTCTGATGAACATATAAACGGAGTTTAGAATCTAATGTAGAGTCTAAACAGAAGATACAGATACTTAAATTTCAGAAGAGGCTTCCTTTGTGACGTGGTGGTGAGACCAATGCCTGACACATTGCGGCCACCAGTAGAGTCTTCGGTGCTGAAGTTTTACAAAGTAGTTCTTCCTCCGGTGAATTAATACAATGGAATACAAAAATGCGACTCACAGGGAATCCGTTATATAGCAACAGAACTGCCTAGGAATTGGATTACATCATGAGATCTAAAGAGATAAGGGGGGATAGAGTTGCAGAATTAGACCGACTTCTCACTAGCGCTTTCAGAAGGTGTGGCGAGTATAGACAGTTATCTTTCTTTTCTTCAATGTGTGCGCTTTGATCAAGACGTGGAATTGCTTGCGGTGCCAGCATGGTTCGCTGGGACAATCTTCCAAGGAGCTTGGGCCTTTCCCGGTAACATAAATCCACAGGGAGTTAACACCTGCCATATCTTATTAGAATATATTAGTACTTGTTATCTTGTTTTAATTGTCTTTATGGAATTTTAATTGTAGATGTCATATCATATAAATGACATGTTACATATCTAATAGTCTTACAACCACATAGTGAAATGAGACCAGTAAGATAACTTGTGTTTATTTTAATCCTATAGCTAATTAGAATAAAATTAATACAGAAATTATTCAAACTAGCTTATTTTAATTTTAACAAACTCAAAATATAATCTGATAATAGGTGTTGGTTTCATTGTGATTCGCATTGAAAGATAATTAAGAGAACTTCTTAGTCTAGTAAACTACTGTATTTCAGTGTGATCTTGTTGTAATTGAGGCTAATAATTAGATACAGTAATACGTTTGGAGGTTGATATAATTAAATGACAAACTCATAATGAGAAGACCCTGCATAGAACAGCCTTAACATTCAGTAAAGCTTAGTGCGCAAACTCGAAATCCCAGGATTCATATTTATGAAGGATATTTTTTTTTTTAAATTTACATCAATATTATTTCTTAATTTAGATAGGTCTTTTTATAAAAACAAGAAAAATAATATTTAGAGTAAAATAATTACTATCATAAAGACATATTTTATGAAACTAATATCTTCCCTTTATTAAATTGATAAACTATGGTTTAAAGACAAAATAACACAAATATATAGATCATAATAACAGTAATTAAGTCAACATTTTAACTAATATATATTTTTTTTTTATCACAGTAGTAAAAAATTTACTTTTTTTAAGGATATTCTTATATAGACATTGGCACTATACTATGGGTTGCATACTCCTATCCATAGCTACATTTTAATATGAATGATATAATCAATTAGTTTTGTAACATGAAGTGGGGTATAAATACGGGATTTTATGTTTTGTATGTTAATTGAGTGCAAAAATTAAAGAGTATTAAGACTTTTATTGAAATTTTCACAGTAGGAATTAAATTTATTTTATATTTGGAAATTCCTTTACTTTTCAATATTTTTCAGATTCTAAAAACATGTATTTTCCTAGTACCTTAATACAAAGCTACTAATGGTAAATCTCATCATAATCATGGTTTTATTTTAAATTACTCACCTAAGCGTTATTAAAGATAAATATGGCAGGGCTCTTTGCAAAATCACATAAATTGGAATTAAAACAAGTAGTGTACAATCGGTTGTTATTATACTTTGTATTTCTAGACTTATCGCAAAAATATTTCAAAATGTCGGTGACTTTTTAAAATCTCCCTGAGATTTCCATGAATTTACGTTAATTATCCCTGCTTCCCCTATTTTTAGGTACTGTACATTAATTTCAATTAACCTTAACGATCTTACCATGACGGATTACACTGTGACCCTATCTTATAAGGTATAATACCATAGTGTAATAGTGCAAGTTAAGCTTGATAACTTAAAAGGTGGCTGAAGGTTACGTATCAACACTGCAGAGGTTTGGATTGATTGGATATTGAATATAAGTTTTAAAGATTGGAGTTGTTTTTAATATTCTGAGATCATTCCTTACATTTTTCTAACCTGCCGCAGAAATATGTATAAAAACGAGGCTCAAGGTCTAAATTTGGACAAATATGATCGCTTTGTGCTTTCTGTAACACTTCATTCAACTTGTTCCGTACCGCATCACATATTAAAGAAGGATTTACATCTATAAGGTTGAATTCATTATATATAAATACTATAATGTAAAACCAGCTTATTTTCAATGACGTTTTATGCCAATGGTCACATTTATGAGCTTAAGGCACAGAAAACTACATCCAGCCTACCATATATAATTTTTTCTTTATTTAGCACCACGTCTTACTATTCAGTCAGTTTGTACGCCTATATACTATTTACGCTAATAATTTAGGGATTATTAAAGTAGTATTTAGAGGAAATGCACACGCATTTGCATGTAATGAGAGTGTAAAATCATTTTTGAATAACCACCCCCAGTACACCCAACTGTATTTCAATCCCCAGTATCCCCGCCATCGGCATATCAGTATATATTTGAGAATGATGCCTTAGACCAGTGATCTTCAACCTTTTCTGAATCAAGGGCCACTATTTCCCCAGCTAAAGTGTTACGGGCCACATCTTACATAAAACAGGTCACACATAACCTAATATTTCATTTTTGTGTTTGTACAGCTGTACCCAATGTAATTTTGCCGTACTATTAAAATAACCTAAAATCTAAAACAAATCATAGAAAAATGTGAAAATTAAAGTTTAAAACTAAGTTTATTCTATAGAAAATAAATTTTTACTCATATAAATAGGTGTTGTTAAAAAACTTTTCAACTCTTATTTTAATGAGACACTTGGTACTACTTCTTCTTGACTAATTTTCCAATACTGGCCTTCTTAGTGCCAGATGTAATAATTCAAAGTTAGCTTTATAAGTGGGTGTCAATCAGTCAATTCTTCGTTTCGACTTCAGAATGTTCATCCTTGAGAAAAGTTGTTCACATCTGTAAGTACTGCCAAAGAGTGATGCTGTGAGCAGAGCATGAGTCCGGAGATTTGGAAATAGTTTTTGTTCAACATATTTTTAGTAAAATTTCAAAATATCTACATTCATATATCTCTCTTTTAAATCTGTATTACACTGCAACTCAATAAGCTCCATTAGCACATTTCTCGGTACGTCCTCAACATCAACACTAAATGGAGCGGAAAATATGTTGTACCATTTTTCATTGGAATAGAAATCTTGGAAACGCGTATCAAAATTGGACCTTAGATCTGTGATATATTTTTCGTTGTTACGAACTTCACATTGGGATAGTGTTGGGAAGTGTGTTAATTCACCTTTTTGTAGTTGAACTTCCCACAGACAAAGTCTGTTTTCAAATGCCTTCCCTTGGTCAAAGAGCTTATATAACAAACTGTTCTTACTTTGTAGTCGTATGTTCTGGTCGTTTAGGTGCATAGAGATATCAGCCATACATTCAGGTTCTTTGAACTGACGGACAGGCTTGCCCTTACTTGCCATGAATTCACGAATTTCTTCTTTCAGGTCGAAAACTCTCTTCAGTACCTTACCTCTACTGAGCCAGCAAACCTCTGTGTAGTAGAGTACATCACCGTACTCTGAGTCCATATCCTTAAGGAATGTATTAAATGTCCTGTGGTTCAATCCTTGGGATCTGATGAAGTTCACTATTTTTGTTATATCTTTCATAATATCTTTGAAGCACACACTTTTAACGCACAGGTTCTCTTGGTGTATATTGCAATGTTATTGTATGAATTTGCCATATTGACACGTAGCAGTACTAGCTTTTTTTCGTATTAGTGCCACAACACTTTCATTTTTCCCTACCATTGCAGGAGCTCCGTCAGTAACTACGCCAGAGAGATTGCTCAACTGTAGATCGTATCGCTCCAAAGTTGAAGAGACAACATTAAAAATATCACTGCCTTTAGCAGTGCCACTCATTGGAAAAAGAGCGGATATTTCTTCTGTTATGGTAAAGTACTTGTGAATTCCCCTGGTAAAAATATCCAACTGGGCAGTGTCTGTAATGTCAGTAATCTCATCGAGGGCGAAAAAAACAACCCACAAACTGAAAAGCAGGTTCTTTAAGTGTGTTTTCAATATCACTTACTAATTCTTCAATCCTTCTGACCAAAGTTACTCCTGACAAGTTTATTAAAAAAAAAAAATTTTTTTGTGATGGACACAAAACTTCAGCTACCGAATCCATACACTCATTTATAAATTCACCATTTGTAAATGGTTTTGATTTCAAAGCTATTTTCTCAGATATAATACAGCTTAGCCTAACACTTAATTCACTTTCAACATTTTGATTCTTAAATGACGTTTGGCTACATTGCAGTTTTTTCTTCAAATCGGCCACTTTATCTGATTTCAGTTGCCCTTTAACAGAATTTATTTTAGATGAGCACTTCAACTCGTAGTGCCGCTTTAAATTGTATTCCTTCAACACTGCTACCTTGTCATTACAAAGCAAACAAACTGGTTTTTCTTTAATATTAAAAAAAAAAAAGGTCCGTCCACTTTTCATTGAACACCATTCACTCTTTCCTAATTTTTCGCTTTTTGCTTGTGCTTATAGCCTTTAGTAAAAAACTGAATACAAAAAATAGTGTACCAAACAAAGTACAAACAACACCACACCACAAAAGGCTGACAAGTACTGAGAGGGGAGGGAGTGAAGGTAGCTGGAAGTTGGCCAGATGTTTGACCTTGAGTTTTAGTGTGGTCACTTGTTTCAAAAGTATTGTGAGGATTCCCAGTTGAGGTTTTGGGTCTCAGTGTTGCCACATGCTGCATAATCATCGCGAAAATTCCCAAATTAGAGTTTTAGTCCTAAAAAAATGTATCTTACAGAATTTTCAAACATAAAAATTGTTGTATGTAAAATTGGCCCGTGGGCCGCATAAAATTACACGGCGTGTCGCGGTTTGAAGACCACTTGGGAACTAAAGCGGGTTATTTCAAATCCAAAGAGAGATTATATTAAATATATAAGATAACCCAGTTTTAGAGTTCATTTTAAAGAAATTTTGTAATTCATATATTAAAAATAAAATTAATTTATCTATTCTTAATTTAGCTACTCTTACTTAGCATGATTAAGTTACTCTTAAAAGAAGCTAGTCCAACCTAACAAAACCTTACCTTTCATGCGTCTACAAATTGAAGGTTTGGTTTTGTTAGTTTGGGTCCTAGGCAGGCTTAAAAATTCCTAATATATATATACAAATTTGTATCTACTTTTCATTACAACAATAATTGTATTCTTACTTAAATGTAAGATCAGTGAAAGACTGAAATGGTGATACAACTCCATGTAAAGCCTTTAAACCCTTTTGCAATTAGCATATTTTCACGATTCCGGTGTAAAGCACTCAGGCCAATTCTTACATAATTACCTGTGAATTTTTGAATTCATTTAATATTAAATTCATAATTTAATATTAAATGAAAGTTGTTAAGGCTAACGTTTTAAAATCTCATGCTCATATGAAAACTAATAAATTGCATTTATCTTTTATTTATTGTAAAGTGCTCCATCAACTTTGAAAAATAGGGCCTAAGTGTGTTTTTTATACTTGAAAGCACTTCTCTTGTGTTAAAAAAAGAAAGTGTAGAAGTTTTTAGAGTTTGTACAAAAAAGCAAAATAAAAATAGACCAATTTTTGAAATACAAAAAGCTTTCTTATGTAGCTTTCTAGGTGGGATCTGTGAACGTAATACTGCACTAGACAGATTTAACTCCAAACCACGCTCTTAACTGAAAATTATATTAACACAAAGTGGTTCACAGACCGGAAGAGGAGAGGAAGGACGCATAAAATACATACCTTGAGGAAGTTATCTACGAGAAAAAAAAAATGTTTATAGAAAAAGGAAGCTTCTTTGGCATTGTATTTGTGCTAGGTGTGATTGACTTTTATACTAATCAAACTGAGTTTCCCTTCGATCTCACACTAGGGTGGTTTACAAAAATTAAATAAAAGTCTTACCTTTAAGCCAATTTTTCTTAGTCACTCTTAGATAATTTATATAATGGTTTATTCTCAGTAATAAATAAGGCACTAGTGGTCATGTGGTCTGAGGCGTCATTCACAAAATAGACTGAATATTATGGTGATGATAATGTAAAAGCTAGAAACTTGTCCAGAGACATTCAGGGGATGGTTTTTATTCATGTAATATATAACTTTATTTTACACATTCTCCCTCCTCTTTAGTTTGGTCGCGTTTATTCTAAGTTATCTCAAATAACCCAATCCCATTAGTTAGTAGGTTAACTACCTCGTTGATTAGGGTAAAATAAATATTTAAAATAATATTAAATTTGGATCTTAAAAATTCTCTTTTACTTGATCCTCTGTTGGAAATCTCAATTTAAGTCAAAGAAGGTTCATTTTACTCATTATTCACTATCGTTTTTGAAGTTCTGGTATCTAAAGCGTAAGGCTTAGGAATCAATATTAATCGTAGTTTAAGTTGTATTTAATTACATATTTTTGGTTATATTATGCCTTAAATTAGATAGTGTTCATTGGGTGTCCGAGATATCCACATATAGTTACACAGTAGAAATATTGATAATAAAGTTAGGATTTAGTGGAAATGTACCTAAATTTCCGTGAAGGTAGTGTGATAAACTATTTAAAAATATAACCACAACACGTCTGGCCCAGAGAACAAGAATTAAACTCACTGTCTTCGACAAACCAGTTTGAACTATATTGATAATTTAGTTTATCTTCTTGTGCAGGTTTCATCTAACCGATACCATATCTAGAATTCGGATCGTCCACCTTAGACTCTTAAACCTACAATTCATTTACTATCTTTGTTGATACATATCTATGCTACATTAGTTTTAAATTGATTTCAAGTCAAGAGTAAGAATAAATTCTAAGGTGATACAGCCAAATATAAAATATATATTGCCTCAGTAATTACATTAGTTTAACTTGTAGTATAGTTTAGTAATATGCTGAACAATCCTTGCACATTTGTCAAGGGTATTGCGACATTTGACCAGAAATATTTTCTCTACATTATATAACAAATTGAAAGTAGATCTGTCAGGAAAACAAACCCATTTCAAGATGAGCTGGGAAAATTAAATTTGGCAGGAAATTAGATGGATTGTCCAATATTACCAGAAAAATATAAGATTGGGAAATTTTAAAATGGGGCTCTAATAAATGAAGACATAAAATAGAATATACTTTTTAGATGAGGTATAAAATTAAAATTTGGTAGAGAGGTAAAGAGACAACTTAAGATAAGCAAATAAATATAAAATTTACAATTTTTAATAGTGAATTGGAGAAAAAGGGGTTGGGATTCAAAATTTTAAAAACTAAAACACAATCATTTCCCAGTGTGTTAGAAAACTGAAATTTAACAGGCAGGTGAAAATACCACTCCATCTAATACAAAAGCCTGAAAATGTTAAATTTTAATTTTGACTTTGATAAACATAATAGAGGGTAGGGGGGAAGGAATACAGGAAGGTATAAGGACCACTCCAAATAACCATAAGGGATTGAAGATTTTAAATGTGAAAAATGGGAAGAAGGGTGGGAAAGGGATGTTAAGTAAATACATATATATAAATATATACATAATATATATATATTAGGCGAGGTAGAAAACTAAAATCTGCCAGGACTGTAGAGGGCTTACTCCAATAGTAAAAAAAGTGTTATGTATCTTATTTTTAGATTTTTACATTTTTGATCCTATTTTCTCAATACAATGAAGTTATCAATGCTCTAATGCAGTGTAAACTAGTTTTTTACTATATTCAAAATACTCAAGTAAATAATTTAGGAATAAATAACGTAAAGATACAACAAAAAAGCCACAAGCATTAACGCATTAGTTATAAAGCATTTCTTACAAAACAAAAAACACTAAAGCACTTATAAATAAGTAAATTGAAATTAAGAACAGTTTCATAAACAAAGAAGAGTTTAAAAAAAGGTAGATATTAAGATGTTTCGAGAATTTCAATATTTTCTTGTCCCCTGTTTAAAATATATTTGTTTGTTTATTATTATTTCTTAAATGGTTTGCGGTTTATTAAAAATTAGGTTGAGTATTTGTTTTACTGCCAAGATTATATTAGCAATGAAAATAAAGTAAAACATAAACTCGCAACTGGTGCTAGACTATAGTAATCTACTTTCATAAACCGATTAATCTACATTGTAAGGGAAAGTACCCAAATATCGTCCTCTCTCCTAATTTCGTCCCCCATCATTCTTGGTCTGTTGGTGCTGTAACCTACCGGTAGCTGGTGTAAGTTGTACCGAGAGCTAAAACAGCCATGCTGTGTGAGAATAGTGCAATTGCAAGATGCGCAAGTGTATCGTTGTATTAGTTTTTTGATATCACAGTATCAGAGTTTTTGATAGAATTAATTTGATCAACAGCCAACCAAGCTAAGGTATGTTTTCTGCTTTCTTATTCACCCTGATCATAGAGTGTGGGGAACATTGCTCGTCTTTGTCTAACCAATAGTGAATTATCTTTATTTGTTTTAAAAGTAAGGCCACCATATTGAAATGTGTTTAGATGCGCATTATTGTCCCCTAGCTAGTTCCTAATTTCGCCCAGGGACGATATTAAGACCCCTATTCAATTACAACATTTTTAATATTCCTTCCCCTTTATATTGCAGATGTTTTCACCAAATATTAAGAAACATAAAACCTTGGATGCAGGCAACATGTGTGCCGCTGTTGCAGCAGTTAGAAAAAAAGAAATGGGTTTAAAGAAAGCGTCAAAATCTTATAATGTACCTAGGATCTACACTCAAATATTATGTGAAAAGAAAAGAAGAAAGTATTGAATGAATTGTTAAAGGTAGTTTTGGCCAGGAATCCTGTTCTTCCTAATGAGCTTGAAGATGAGATAGTGAAATATTGTTTAGCTATGGAGAAACATTTCTTTGGCTTAACGACAAGGGACATAAGGCGCATGGCATTCAAACTAGCGATGAAAAAAAAATTGTCTCACCCATTTTCTAACGAAAAAGTGGTAGCAGGAAAGAAATGGCTTTCACGATTCTTTAAAATACATCCTCAGTTAACTCTTCGAAAGCCTCAACCAACCAGTTTCTTCCAGAATGAAGGGCTTCACGCCTGAAAAAGTATCAAAGTTTTTTGATGTGTTTTTAACCCGAAATGCATACAATTAATTTCTCACCCAATAGTTTATTCAATGTTGATGAAACTGGACTCACTGTCATTCAACACAAAACAAGCAAAGTTGTAGCATTGAAGGGTAAGAGACAAGTGTCATCATTATAATCAGCTGAAATGGGTGCTCTTGTGACAGTGGTCACGTGTATGAGTGCCTCTGGAATGTTTGTTCATCGTTAGTGGTGTTCCCTCGTAAGAATATGAAGAAAGAGCTACTAGATGGAGCTCCCACTGGAACAATTGGTGCCACTCACATGACTGGATGATATAAGTGGACAGTTTTACCAAGTGGTTCACACATTTCATTGCTAATGTGAAACCCTCACTTACAGACACTGTGGTTCTTGTATTAGACGGGAATTACACACATGTTAGAATCCCAGACGTGATAGATATAGCTCGAGCTGACGGAGGGGCAATTGTGTGCCTACCACCTTATTGTACACACCGTATGCAGCCGTTAGATGTGGCTTTCATGAATCCATTCAAAACATATTACGCCCAAGAAATTGAGAATTGGCTTTAAAAAAAACTGGTCGAGTAGTAACAAGCTATCAAATTGCCAGCCTAATGGGAAAAGCTTATGTAAAATCAGCTACAGTAGAAGTAGCAGTAAATGATTCAGAAAAACTGGCTTGTTTCCCATGAATAGAAATGGTTTCTAAGATCATGACTTCATTTCAGAAGATCTACAGGAAAAAGAGAATAACAACGGTGACCCTCCTTTCACTTTACCAGCAGAAATAAATCCCGTTCTAAACAATACAGGATCACCAAACAAAAACAAAGTGATGGATGATCGTGCTCGAAAAGAAGCCAATGAAAAAAAGAAGCGAGATATAGGCGAGAAAAGACAATTTGCATTACAAAATAAATCAGGGACTACGCTACCAAATCCGTCAACTTCTCAGAGAGGTAAGCGAGGAAAGAGGAGTAAGCTAAGACCATAGAAACGTTTGCGGTAAATGGAGTACAGTTTACTCCTCATCATCGAAAGACGAAGATGACCACCTGAGTTTTGTAGAAACGGATGATGAAGACAGTGAAAATGGTGAAGATGCTCAGTATTTTGTGTGTGATAAATGTTCTCCAATGACAAACGTGGTGAGAAATTGGTTGAGTGTACAGATTGTCATCGGTAGGGTCACACTGTACGTTGCGGCTATAACATCAATAGAAAAACATTTATTAGTGAGATTTGTTTTGATGGATAGCTTTATGAATCTATTTTAATATTTACATAACTAAATAAACAGAGTATTATTTGACTATACTAGCTATTTGTGATGCTTGATGAATTTGTAGGGGTTGAAATAGGAGGGCGATATTAGGAGCACTATGACCCTAATATCGATCTTCGTACCTATTTCTAAAAATATTATAACCATACAACCAACTTTATTTTTTTCAATTTAAATTCAAGAAACTATAAATACTTTGTTATCAGAATATTACTGATCAGTAGAAAAAAAATTGTTTCCATACTTTATCTGAAATTCAGATAAACAAAAAGGGGACGATATTTGGGTACTTTCCCTAAAATTGCACAATATAATTTCTAAACGTTAACCATGCATCAATCTGTCTCTAAATTAAGTTCCTATTACATAACGTGGATATAGCTTGATCACTTTACGCAATATCAAACTAATTAAAATAGTAATCGATGCTTTCAGCAAATATAATTAATCTAAGTAATCCCACATAATACCTTGTCAATGAATTATGAAACTCACCAGCGTGCGCGTGGTAAAAAAAAACTGACATTAATGGGGTTCCTGTGAGTTGGCAAGCAAAGTCTAATATGAACCAATAACTGGATTAAATATTGGAGCTGAAAGTGATCCACTACAAAGCTAGTCAACGAAGCACGTTTATTGGCTTTAAACTCCGCCATAGTCTAGGATTATTGGTGATTATTGACGTCGTTCCGCCGTTGATAGTTTGTTACTTACCTAAATAATCACTTGTCGGTGTAATAATGAGGGTTAATTAATTACTTCTTTGTAATGTGAGGGAAGCTGTTGTTTAATCCTCCATTGTTATGTTTTTCGTAGCGAATCCAATAATATTGTAAAAGCGAAAGACTGGAGGTATTGGAAAGGCTTGTGTCATAAAACCAATCAGAATCATAGGCACAGACTTGTAAAAAAAACATTGAGGGTGCTCTATAAAAAGAGTGGAGAGGGGGTGGTATAGCATATAAAAAATATCAAGCGCCGTATTTAAAAAATGGCCAAAGTTAAGGTGCAATTTGATAGTCTCAATGAGTGTTTAGTCAAATAAAATAAAAATAAATGTAATAAAAGAAAACAAATAGGCAAAACACAAAAATAATACATACTATATGAGTACTGCCACTAACCAAACGATAATGGAAACATGTTGACAAATGCTAGGCTGTCGGTTCACGAGTGACGAGTGTTACCAACTTAATCACTCTTGCTTACATATCAGATCGCAGCACCTGCCGTTTGCTACGCTAGAAAAAACACTGTTCGCAGCGCAACCCTATATCATAGCACCGTAATACTAAGGTTTTAAAAAGGCTGAAATATTGGGGGTGCCAAGCACCCCTGAAAATATTTTTGGGGGTGCCTATTATTCAATGCACCCCCGGAGTCGGTGCCTATGATCCGAATATGCATTTTTTTTAACCTTATGGATGGCAGTCTTTCCTACCTTCACCGATTACACTAAAGTTGTATCTTATAAGTGCTTTATTTTCTTAGCACCGCAAATGGGAAACTCAAGTTGAAAGCTCTTATGTGGGATTCCTGAGACTAGGTGCCTGACATCCGAGGGGGTATGCACCTACGTGAGAGTCCAGCACTCACGGAAAGAGGAGCCAACTCTTCCCGACGAAGTAAGTTAACCAAGGTGGGTTTTTTTCCCAGTTGTCCCTAAATCACCCACCGCGCACGTAAAGTGCGTGGCTACGCTCGAAGGACACAGCCATGATGAGTTAGAAGACTCGGTTCCGGCACAGATTTATCTGAATGCCAAACCCTTCCTTCACCTCTGACAAGATGTGTATTAATCACAACTTGTGAATGTGAGGAATGCCAGGCCTCCACCGTGGTTCGGATTCCACGTTAAACTGTAGGTCCTCCATTTCATCTCACAATCACCCTACCATTGTACATTAGCGTAAGTGCGTATAACCCGAACGGGTAGTAAGACGCGGTGCTAATAATAATAATAGTTAGAGGAACCTCGCAAGTGGTGCTTGCTCCCCAGACAAGTGGGTGTCGAACCCTGACACGGCAGGTGAGTTTCCACTTTGAAAAGTCGCTGACATATAATGTGATAGCCTAATGACGTGACGATACTCTCAAAGTCTCACTTGCGGGGACCAGATGGTGAAATATTCTTCTTTACTCTACATTTTAATGTAGGTATACTTTTCTTAGCAACCAAACATCAAAATCTGATTTAAAAACTACTTCACCAAAATTGTATACTATTGTAAAAGTGTAGACCTACTAGAATTGTAGAAGCATGCTTAGTAGTTTGACCATAAAATAATTTTGATTTATTTTGATAATCAATTAATAATTACTTTTTATAGACAAACCATTAATCATACATTGGTAATTCTAGTACAATTTTATAATAATATAGTATTTATGATGTTATTTTTTAATCACATTATGTTTCATAGTTTCTGAAAAAAGTGCACCTACACTCGCATGTAGAGTATAGTAAAATATTTTAAGGCCCGGTCTATTTAAACGCCTGTAACCTAATTTATAAATAAACATAACGATAGTATTTATGTCCATGTTACAGTGATATTGGAATAGTTTTCATCATACGTTTCACTCCGACACCCTGTGTATTAGTGTTCGTGCAAATAGAGGCGTTGAAGTGTGAAGTGCTTGCCATCACGTGCAATTCACGTGAATACGATCAAACCTAGGCGTGATGAGGAATATTACGGGAAGATTTATAATAAAGCTTTCATCCTTACTTCAGGAATTACTTATGAAACTAACAGGAAACTCTTAGAGGGAACGATGTGAATTTTTATTGGATTGAAGTACCTTGCTATCGGTAAGCGAACGTTGGGAATAAAGTTATTTATCGTATTTTCTTTATAGCTCACTCTACGATTATTACGAAGTTAAGCCGCGGAGTTTAAGAAGAAAACAATATAATAAAAAAGCATAGAGTTGGGATAGCATCTTTATATCTACTTTAAAAAGAAATATCTATCAGAAAATGAAAATGAATCGTGTGTATTTTAGTTTTAATAAAATAATTTATATTATAATATTAAAGTTTTAACCCTCCTACTACCTGATTTTATTTGTTTCAGTGATTGCCATTGGGGTAACTGGCAACCCCAGAACAGTATCTCTTAAATATATGTATTTTATTCTTGAGTTTTTATCACTATAAGAGATTTTATTTTAAATGCTGTGTGTTTTTGTAAGTTTGAACGTAGTTACTAGATAAAAAAAATAGAATGAATACAACTTATACATAAAAAAAGATATATTTTAAGAATACATGTAGCTCGATTTGCTAATCTTTAGTATCAGAATCTTTTTAAATAAAAGACTAATAACTTATCCATTAATAATTATATTTCTAGCTGATAATTTATCCCATTATAAACATTCTACACTGCTTGCACATTTTTTAGTTACTGTGGTTGTCAAAAAAAATAGCAGGACGGCGCTGTTGATATTTCATATAAATCAAACCAGTTTCATTAGAAATACCCTTTTACTATAATTTGTGTTGCAATTCCAATTTGGGTCAGGTGTATTCAAATAGTTTTTTTTTCTATCGAATGACAAAAATGAATGGGAGGGGCATGAAATACGGCTTCATTACCCAGGGTACACCAATGTAGGTTGCTTACACGTTGTATCCACAATGAGTGGATGTGATGATAGTTATTATGGAGTTGTGGAGCTGGGGTGAGTCTTAACCTAACTTAAGCCTAATTAACCAAAACCTGGTGACCATTGGGATCATTCATTTTAAGGGGAAAATGTCTATGGTACCAGCCAAGGATAAGACCCAGGATTTACATAAATATGGAAATCAACACCATCCAACATCTTATTGTATTTTCTTTTGCTATACCAAACAACTGTACCAACTTTCCCATTGCGTCAACTCTTGACTTGATTGTCGAAAATCATAGCGGGTTTGGCTCTCTCTTTATTTTATGTTTCAACTGAATAATGCATGGTACTCAAAAGCGTCACCACTCTATTTTTATTTGATAGCCAATATGTTACTGTTCTTGCTGAATTATGAAATCCTAAAAGAGATGAGTATACTTCCCTACCCCTAATAGCTATGCGCGCCAGTGTCAACTCAGAAATATATTTTCTTGTTACACCCAGCAGTGCTATTACTAGACTAAGACTTGAGAAATATTTGTTAGCAGTAATATTTCCTCAGATTGTCTCCAGGCTTTTAACAAGGTCTGGAACAATCTATTAGTCTAGTTCATCTCTTTAGGAGTAATAGTTCTGTTCCTGTGAATACCTGAATTGCTATCACATAATATTCTGCTCATCTACTATTTTTTTCTAGCACCACGCCTTACTACCCTTTCGGGTTATATACTTATGTACTAATTACGCCAATGGTAGAAATGGGTAGGGTTGAATTTAGAGGAAGTGAACCCACATTTGCATGGAGAGAAATTGGAAAGCCATTTAGGGAAAACCACCGTCAATAGACCCGACAGAGATTCGAACCCCACTCTCCCCATCACCAGCAAGACAGTCCAACACGAGAGTAACGCCTTGGATCAGGGGTCGGTGAGCTGGGGTAGTGAGGACTCTATAGACATAAGTAAAATAATATAAAAAGGACGTTACTCGTTACGACAGAAATTTTACTTCTGGCAATACTGAATCTGGCCAATGTAATATAAGTGTTTAGGGGAAGTCACGCCATGTTTAACTCCAAACAATTTGGTTGCTAAGGCGTTGTCAAGGCGTTGTCAAGTCCATCATGGTGGAGTGACGTCATCACTAAACACGTTTATAAAGAAACGCACCCAGCATATTGTGGACGTTATGGTTAAATGTGGCTCGGCAGCCAACAGAAGCGCACGTCTTGTATACGTTATTTTGGCCTAGTGATCTATTGTTTCATCTTATACTAAAAAACTTCGATGATCAAGCTAAGATGGTGTTTTTATAGCAAGGATCTACTATTTATAAATTCATTCATTCATTATTTAATAAGTAAGCGAAAGCTAGCTTTGTTTTTGGAAGATTGTGAAAATATTACTCTTGTCGACCCCAAGGATAAGGCGTCTCATCAAACTCAAAGAGCGGTTCTCTCTGTTTATCTTCCAGATCTTGATTCACATACTGTCAGTTGGGATGTAGATCCCTTTAAATGTGAAATTGCTGGTGTACCAGAAGAGCCTCAAGGGTTGGCAGAAGCAGTTCTTGAACTTCGATCCAATAATGAAGTACGTATTGAATTTGAAAACAAAGCAGATCTGTCATATGTTTGGATGTCAATAGCTGCAAAGGCTTTCAAAATTGCACACGAAGAGGCAGTCAAAATGTTGCTGCCTTTTGCAACAACCTACCTTTGCGAAAAATAATTTTTCACTATAATGAACATAAAAACAAAGCAGATAAATCGATTGTACCCCGAAGATAGTACCCAAATTTCTTTGACATCAAAATGCCCCAATTTGGATGTTATTGTATTAAAAATGAAACAACATTATTTCACCAAAACCTGAAGGGAGAAAGTTTACAAAAAAAATATATTTGTTCTATAATGAGGATATTAATTTATTCATATATTTTTTATATCTGATTGTATTCTCCATATAGAAATAGATTCAATAAACCTTTTGAATTTTAATAATCTACTAGTGGATCATTGCAGCAATATCTGCAGATTAATGCATTGAAATATATTCAAAACTTTGTATTGGGAAAAGTTTTATATAATTTTTTCTCACTCGACTTTCTAGTCAAAAGCTTACTCGTCAAAGACTATCAACTTTACTTAGGTATTTAGCTTTCGGTGCTTAATTTGAGTCAAAACTTATATTTTCCTCCTTGAATTCACGATGAGATGTTTAAACGACTCGTCTACCAGCTATACATCTATTTTTGGCATCAAAGCACACAATTAAAGATCTATATATTATTTTTAAACAAAATTAAATATTTTATTTAGCAATATATAACTCCACAAACCATAGTTTCCAGGGTGATGTAAATAAAGAATGATTATAAAGACGAACCACTGCCCACACAGAAGGAAAAGATGTAAAATTAGCTAGGAAATTTGGGTTTTTGTTTTAATCTACTATTTTTGCTTACTTCCCAGACCCCTAAACTTTAAAATGATTGGACATTTGTCAAATTTGGTTCAGCCATTTTCTCGTAATTTAAATTACATGAAAGGGGCTATCAAATTATGGATAAGAGCAAAGGTAAATATTTAAAGACAAAGAAGAAGAGGATAGAAAACAAGAAAAATATTTATTTATATAGCTAAACTGATGCAAAAATCAGAGTTTCCATGGTGATGTAAACAAAGAAAGAAAAAAAATTCTCTGAGAAACTCAGCTTTTAGTTGGAAACTACCATTTTTACCGACATCCTTGACACCTAACCTTTAAAATAAGAAGTCAGTGATATCCTTGTGATTTCTCTTACCAGAAACGGGCTTATCAAATGATAAATAAGATAACCATTGACTTTTTCGACTGTCCTTTTGACAAATGCCTTAGGAAAGGTTTTTGAGCAGACACATTTCATGCATGGTGAAGTGAGATTTAGACTACCGCATGGACCATTCATCATTCGTTGGAGGACGATATTATGAAACTTTGGGTACTGTGTGGTGTTGGGCAGTTCTACTGAAACCAGTTCATCTATGTTTTCTGGTTCTCTGAGTTTGGCTGTATTTTCGAGGGTAAGCAGCATGTGGAAATGCGGAAGTCCTCGTATTAGGAACCCAATTACATATACGTACGCCGTTATTTTGCCAAACACATTTTGTTTAAGCAAATATTCCCTCAGTTCTCTTAGTTTTCAATGCGAGCACAAAAGGTACAATATCAGGGTGATCATCTGGTTTTTCATTTGAGAGCATAGCAGAGGCTATTTCAGGCCATTTTGGATTGCAGGTAAGGCCGATGTAGGGTCTGCCATATTTTCTAACAATTGCCAGAGCATCTTGGTATCTCTGCTGAATATTTCATAGACTGCCTTAAAAAGTAGAGGGTAGAAGTATAATAACTCTCCCTGCTATTAGGTCTTGTTGGTGTGCATGGGATACTACGAAATCTTGTAGGCCTTGCATTTGGTCTGTACACAATTTTTGTTGTTGTCTTAAGTATTGCAGCCTCTGTGCTTCCACCCTACAGTACTGATCTACTAATTATTGTTGAAATAATTTCTATTACTGATGAATATGGGAGAAATCTCCACGAACAGAAAGTCTATATGAAACAAACTGAAGCATGGTCATTCTAGTGAGTTTATATTGCTTGCGAGGGCTATTGTTTTGCAACTGAGGATCCCAATCTGGTTCACCATAGTTAAATAGGAGAGCGTACATAAAAGGATCACAATGAGTGCTTAATGGTTACAGCATTTTGGGGCCTCCTTGTCTACCATGCACAACCACATAACAGTGTCGTGGTGGATCGCATTCTTCCGAAACAAACAAAAATACGACAATTTTCTTTGAAGTTTTTTGTTGTAGCATCGTTGATCAGGACAAATGTGATCAGAAAATCGTAGATCTACTTTTCGCAAATTTTCTTCTTTTGTCAATATTTCTCCTGAGTTTTTATATATAATTGCATAAGGGTTTTCGGTAAGGATTACTTAATAATGTTTGTGGTGTACCAGGTAGTAATGATTGTTAAACAACGTTTTGTGTACGTAAACATTTTGCATAAGTTTAATCAATGATATAGAGTTGGCCAAATCTTGGTGGGGAATCAATTGGTGGTAGTAGATCTGAAATTTACCAATATATTTGACCTTGGATCAATAGAAAGTGTAAAATTTTGGGAGCTATATTGTGTGAAAGATGGAGAAAATGTGAGGGCGTGTGAGAAAGGGTTTGAAAAAGAAAGTTAAAGGGGGAAATATTAGTTTGGAGGGATACAATAAGAGGGAGAGAAATATACAGGGGGAGTTTAAGGGAAGGAATGTTTGAGAGAAAGTTATAAAAAGAAATTGATATAGTGTTTTTAAGAGAGAGTGAATTTGAGAGAGGGAGTGAGTTTGAGATGAAGAGAGTGAGCTTGAGATTGAGATAGAGTAGTGAGAATGATTTAGAGAAAAATTGAGAAAGTGAGTTTAAGGGAAAGAAAGTATGAGTGAGAGTGAGTTTGAAATAGAGTATGATAAAGAGAGTGAGATAAAGAATGAGTGATTTAGAGAATTTAAGAGCGAGCGTTTGAGATAAAAGGAGTTTAATAAAAAGGATTTTGATAGAGAGCGTTTGAAAGAGAAAGCAAGCGTTTAAGAGAGAGAACAAGCGTTTGTGAGAGAGCGTTCAAGAGAAATAACGTGTGAGAGAGAGCGTTTGAGAAAGAGAGAGCGAGTGTTTAAGAGATAGAGAGCGTTTGAGAGAGTATAATAAAGATAATGGGAGAGAAATTGCGTGATCGAGAGTATATGTGAGGGTATAGATTGTGTGTGAGGGATAAAGTGTGAGATAGAGAGTGAGAGAAGATTATATTAAATAGAGTGTGTTATTGAGTATCTGTGTGTGAGGGAGAGAGTGTGAGAGTGTGTGTGAGAGTGTGTGAGAGTGAAAGAGTGTGTGAGAGCGTGAAAGAGTGTGTGAGAGCGTGAGAGAGTCTGTGAAAGTGGTAGCGAGAGTATCAGATAGAGAAAGAGAATGTGAAAATATAGATGTGGTACACAAAACATTACTTTTAAATATTATATCCTCAAAATTAAGCGGTAAAATGAAAATATAGCTTAACTTGTATATTTGGATTGTGTTACTATTTGCTAAAATGAACATCAAAACTCATTATTTGAAAAAAAAAACACCAAACCTCATAATTGATAGTTAAAATGGCTATTTTTAAACATTATTCAAGGTCATTTTATCGTTTTTGAGCTTATAATACATACCAAAACATATTCAAACATCATTTTATTGGGCGTGAAACAAAACGTAGACAATATTCTCACGAACTCAACAACTTAACCGTTTAATTTTCGAATTATTCTCATTATTATTGATTCAAATGTGAGTTAACGATAGCAACACTCCAATAGAAAAGCATATGTTTCCCCAGTTTAGGCATCTCAATTTAGATATATTGTAACCAGCATCCAAAGAGAAATATTCATCCAAAGCGAAAATTGTGATGTGTTTGGACCAACAAATAAAGATTGAGCTATAATTTTTTAGCCAAAGCAATATATTTTATTCATAAATTTACAGTTATGCAGCAAATAACGGTTTCCATGGTGATTAAACAAATAATAAAAAAAATGAAAATTATCTGTGAAAATCGGGTTTTCTAGGTAAACTACTATTTTCCCCGACATCCTGGACTCCTAACCGTTAAAATGAGTGGTCGTTTGTCAAGATCTGTTAAGTCATTTCCTCATAATTTCTATTACCAGAAACAGTCTTATCAAATTATATATAAGATTCTATGATATTCTCAATTTCAAATCAAGGAGGTAACGTTGGCGTTGGTAGATATATTTTGAGGTACTAGATAAAAAAAGGTTCCCTGACTCCTTCCTTAGATAGCTCAACTAATAAAGTGGGTATCTCATTTGCCCTGATTTTATAAGAACATTTATTTAATAAGTTACTTTATGTTATAAAATATATATTATATATTTAATATGGTAATTCATTCCTAGTTCACATAATCATAACTTTTTCCTAAATCCTTTAGACATATACATATTACATTAATTAAGTTAGTCGCATATTTAAATGTTAACGTAGTTATCAGCCATAAAATAAACCCATTACCATCTAAACCCACACAACATCTCCAGCTAGAGAAGAATAGGGAAGGATAAGAGAATAAAAAGGGAGGTAAAGAAAACTAAAATGCTGTTGAGTAAGCTCATAGAATATGCAATAAGGGGTTTGTTCAAATTAGAATGGGGAAGGTTCCCTTCGTACTTTTTTTACTCCAGCTCTGCAATCAATAAATACTATCGCTACTTAACTGAAGAGACAAATGAGTTGCTTATTTGAAAAAGCGGCCATTTCCAAACAAAAAAAAAATTGAAATTTTTTTATCGCCAAAAATTAAAGTTCTGAGTGTTTTATACCTATTGGTGAATAGAGTACGCCCAAAAAAGTCCTTATTCAATTGATATTTCTACATGAAGTTATAGTAAGTATAATTTCCAGAACCAATCATCTACATTGAGTGATAAGTTCCAAAACCATTCATCTTTTTCGAGGTGGAGGCAAATTCCCTAACCTACCATGTGAAGGAATACAAATCTTGAGGATCTAAAGTTAGAAGTGATCAAAGCATTAGAAAAATGTTACTTATATCAGAAAGAAATTAAGATCCTGGTTTATCAATGAAAGTAAGCTATTTCCCGTGTACTTACAAAGCTGTATTATATAGGTTTTGGAATGCCGAGTACAGATGCTTGATCCTTTACATTAAATAAACAACAACAGAAATCTGGAAACTGATATGAGTAAAAAAATAACTCTTAATAACACAAAAGAGTACACGGTTTAAAAGAACCGGTATTGTATTCTATTAATTAAAAAAAGCTGATGGCTTATCGATAATGTCTTTACATTGTAAAAAAAAACCCAAAACAAGTCTTACCATGTGTGCTAGATGCAAGAATACATTTTTATTGTTGTAAAGGGCAATACAAGAACATCATTAACTTCTGCTACAATCAGTATTTACCATTGGAATAAAATGAATTCTCTAAGTATTCAAATGGATTGTTGTCTACTGTGTATGATATTGTGTGACTGGTGGCCAATAGATGTGTTGGCCAAATTCTGCCCCAGCCAAACTCAATAAAATAGAAATAATTTTGCCAGTAGCGGGGCATTCTTTTCTCTCACCAGACAGAGTATTTTCTAAAATGAAGATAGCTATTCGTTTACATGAAGTAATACGTAATCCAAAGGAATATGATAAAATATTTTCCAAACATGCCACTACCATCCATCTGGGGACCCAGTATTTAGTGTATGATTGGAAAGCCAAAGCTCAAGGCGTTATTAAACCAACAGGACAGTGGCACTTTAAATTTGCTCCTTCAATTTGAATCTCCCTGGTAAGGAATAAAGTCAACACCAATGTTTCAGTTTCTGTAAGCTGCATTACCGGTCATAATTTGTTAATTATTAAACAACAACGAAGAAAGGAAAAAGGTTAAAAAATAACTTTCCCGTTGACCAGAATTAACTCTCGATTTTTATCCTATATAATTTATTGCAACTAAGAGATGGTTAATAATTATGTATCTACAATTCTTGTCAGTAAATATTTAGTAATGTATAATTTATAGCCATTAAGTTTAGGTAGATTTAGAAAATAGCCTTGATGTTTTCGAATACAAATTACCAATGTGTTGGCTATACTTTAGTAAAAAAAATTGTTATGATTCTCTTTAAATTAAGTGTGTTTTAAAGCATAAAAACACAAATTGAATTAAAGGATTTAATTTGAGCTAACATATAATGACATAATTTGTATTAGATAATTGCAAGGCTAATTTGTAAGTTTCATATGTACAGTACATATAAATATAAATGTATACATGTATATAAAGGTTATTTAGTATATATATATATATATATTACCGATTTACATACAAATGACTTACTTAATTTCTGAAACATATATACATTTATTAAAAAAATAGCATTATATTTTAAATTTTTAGGAATATTTAAAAAAATGTATACATTTATATATGTCTTGATTGAAAACAAACAAAAGATTCTAGCATATTTTTGTGAAAGTTATTGAGTAATTATTAAGGACTATTGTAAGTAGAAATAACTAGACTGAATTTGATTTTAATGAACCAGAAATTGTCCAAAGAAAAGCTGTAACAACACATTTTGACAAAACTTTCTCAAAGCAGACTCACTTATAGATTCTGTAGCCACGTGACCTTACCTATCAATTACTTTTATGCTGAGGATTGCTATGATTACTCGCAGGGGGATAGGGCAAAGTCATCAATGTTATATTGTCTGGGTCATGATGATGATGGTGATGAATAGTTTTGAAGCTCGAATCGTAGCATGTTTTAAGGAGTCTATGTCCTAAAATAATTTTTTTCATTTTTTCTTCACGCAAAATGAGTACATATTTTCTTCTACATTTTACTTTCCTCGGCCCAAAATTATGAGTGTAAGTCTGTGTGTATTCCGGATTTGTATTAAAACACGATGTATGGTAGATATTGTGCCTTCTATATCCAATAAAGCTCAAAATTTAAATAAAACATAGTTTAATTTAAAACAATTTGTGTAAGAAAATGAATTTTCTTAGTATAAATTCTCAAAAAATCTACTTTTAAAGGCATATTTTCGAAGATATAATAGTGTATTAAATAAAGTTACCTATAATATTAACATCAATTACACACAAATTATCAATCAAATCTATTTTATATTTCAAGAAACTTGACTTCAATTTTTTTTTTAATCGACGGTTTGAAAGTGCTGTATTTTAAAAGCAGAAGAGTCAAAACATCTTTGTAATCTAATTGGTTTGCCGTTATTCGATTCAAGACGTTACACCTGACTTAGGAAATAAAACATCTAGCATCGTGTTTGCTTATGTTTTAAATAAAACTATACATTTTCATATCTAACATAATTATAAAGAGAGGTAACTTATAAATAAAATACGAAACTAATAATACTTCCATTCATTTTTAATCTTGCCTTTATTTAAGAATTAATTTCATATAAAATATAATACAATGCATAAAAAAGCAATATCATATTTTAATAAACACGTATAAATGTCAAAACTTCTCATAATATGTACATGTAACATATGTTTTCCCGCAATTCTCATATGGCTCGCTTACCCGGAAGATGAATTCAAACCTTTGTGTCACTCGAGCAATTTCGTGAATAATTTTTATCTTGAAAACGTTTTGTAATATTCCTTTCTTTGTCTATGCCGTCTTCGTGTCGCCTCGCTGGTTTCCTTTAATACATTATCCTTCGTGCGATTGTCCTTTCTGCATGCTTCATAACGTTTACCTCCAAATTGATATTGAAACAAAACATTTGTATATTTCACTCATAATATATTTTCCAACCGAATTCAATAATAACTAGTGGGTCGTTGCAGCGATGGCTGCAGATTTTTGCGTTAGAATGTATTTTAAACTATTTATTGGGAAAGGATCTATATAATAAGCCCTTACTCACTTTTTAGTTAAATGTTTACTCGTCAAAGGCTATCAACCTTTATTAAATATTTAGTTTCCGGTGTGTAATTTGAATAAAAACGTAGGTATATTTCCCCCTCCCCCTTTCATGCACCGATGAGAACTTCAAAATGATCCCTCTCCTAGATCTCTATTTATTCGTCGCACAAAACCACTCGAGTAAAGATTGAACTAATATTGTTTTTAAACAAAGATAAATATTTTATTTACCAATATACAGCTATACACGAATTATGGTTTCCAGGGTGATGTAAACAAAGAATGATTGTACAGATGTACCACTGCCCACACAGAAGGAAAAAGTGAGTAATTCGCTAGGGAAATTGGATTTTAGTTGTAGGCCACTATTTTTACCGGCATCCTGATTTCCAAATCTTTAAAATGAGTGATCATTTGTCAAAATATGTTCAGTCAATTCTTTGTAATTTCTATTACTGGAAACGGGCTTATCATATAATATATAATTATTAATGTACTTTATGATAGAGAAAATTATAAAATAGATAGTTAAAATGAGAGTGTAAGTGTTTGAGTGTGCGATTGTATAAGTATGTAGGTGGGTGTGAAAATGAAGGTATGAGTGTGAGAAAGTGAGTGTAAAAGACTGATAATGAGCAATTGAGAAAGATCGAGTGATATTGAGAGTATTTGTATGTGTTAGAGAGAGAAATACTTGGAGAAAGAAAAAAGAGAGTCTGTGTAGGAGGAAATAGAATGTGTGGGAAAAATAATATATGAGGGAAAATGCGTGATAAAGTGTATGTGAGAGAGAGTGTGTGTGTGAGAGAGAGAGAGAGAATACCATTTTGGGTGAAATATGGTTTGAAAGAGAGTTTGAGAGAGAAATATAGATAGGTAGAGATTAGTTTAGAGAAAGAAAATCAGATTGAAAGAGAGATAGAGGAATAGTTAGAGAAAAAAAAAAGAGGTAGAGTTTGAGAGAGAGTGGGTTTGAGATAGAGAAAGAGAGATTGCGTTTGAGAGAGAGTGTGTGTTTGAGAGAGAGTGAGTTTGAGATAGAGAGTAAGATAGAAAGAGAGTTTGAGATAGAGGGAGCTAAGAGAGAAAGCGTTTGTGAAAGAGCGTTCAAGAGAAAGTATGTTTGAGAGAGAATGTTTGAGAGAGAGCTTAAGCGAGAGAATATAATAAAGATAATGGGAGAGAAATTGTGTGATAGAGAGTGTATGTGAGGGTAGAGATTGTGTGTGGGGGATAAAGTGTGAGATAGAGAGTGAGAGAAGATTATATTAAAGAGTGTTTTGTGTGTGTGAGAGAGAGAAAGGGAGGGGGAAGAGAGTGTGTGAGAGCGTGAGCGAGTCTGATAGAAAGAGATAATGCGAAAATATAGATGTGATACTCAAACATTATGGTACTTTGAAATATTATTCCCTCAAAACAAGTATCAACATGGAAACATAACTGAACTTACTGATTTGTCAGAATGTGAAACTAGATGAGGTACACAAAACATTACTTTTAAGTATAATATCCTCAAAACTAAGCGGTAAAATGAAAACGTAGCTTAACTTATGTATTTGTATTGTATTACTATTCGCTAAAATAAATATAAAAACTCATTATTTGAAAAAAAAACCAAGACTCACTTAGATAGTTATAATCGCTATTTTTAAGCATTATTCTTATTCATTTTATCGTTTTTTGAGCTTATAATACATACCTAAGCATATTTAATTATCATTTTATCATGCGAGAAACAAAACGGAGGCAATATTTACCCGAACTTAACAACTTAACCTCTTAATTTTCGAATAATGCTCTATATTATTGATTTAAATGAGAATTAACGATAACAACATTCCAATAAAAAATAAATGTTCCTCCAGTTAGGAATCCCTATTTAGAGGTGTTATGACCAGCATCCAAAGAGAAAATTGTGATGTGTTCGGACCAACAAATAAAGATTTAGTTATTATTTTTTATTCAAAAAGATATATTTTATTTAGAGATTAACAGCCATGCAGCAACTAGCGGTTGCCATGGTAGCCAAACAAAGAATTAAAAACTGAAAATTATCTGTTAAAATAGGATTTTCGTGGAAAACTACTATATTTCCCGGCATCCAAGACTCCTAACCGTTAAAATGAGTGGTCGTTTGTCAAAATTTGTTCAGTCATTTCCTCGTAATTTATATTACCGGAAACGGGCTTATCAAATTATATATAAGATTAGTACTTACTATTAGATTAATAGGAAAGTTTTTTCTATAGTTTTAGATATCTCTAACTTAATGCAACAAAAATATTATCACCCCTACTTTAAACTAAATTTAAAATAAATGAACACTTTTCTAAATGAGTTGAATTGTACAGATACATTCGATATGAGTTTGTATTTATTATTATTATGTGTTCTTTCTTACAAAAGGTACATTCCTTTTGTCAGTGAACTTAGACCGTCACTGTGCCCTCTCCTCTGCTTCCGCCTTCGTTTACCAGAATTTTCTTCTTTCCTTCAAGTCATCCAATATTTGGATCCTCCTTTGTCCTGAGATCCTCCTTTCCTGAACCTTGCCTTCTATGACATCATGCAGGAGCTATTGTGATATTTAAGGTTGGGTGCTAGTGAGCGCGAATTTAGTGAGCTTATTTTGCAGTTTTTATAGCATAAACATTTTTTGGACAAAATAAATCAAATTTTTCTTCAATAGAAACATATAGTTTAGCTTTATGCACGTGCTAATCTCAACAGTTTTTGAATATCTGGCATGAGCATAGTGGCATTTGGTGACAAACTTTTTAAATTAAGAGAAAAAGTTGTCATTAAATTCTAGGACCCCCTTGACCGATATTCAGAACTGTTGAGATTAGCATGTGCGGAAAACTAAACTATATGTTTCTATTGAAGAAATATTTGATTTATTTTGGCCAAAAATGTTTATGCTGTAAAAACTTCAAAAATCCTTCCCTAAACTCACGCTCACTAGAACCCCATCTTAATATGGGGCACCTTTGGCACTAGACGTGACTCGCTTAGGTCAGTTATAAGATATAAAAAAACAGACAGAAGAATTTATGTGTGTGTTGAGGCAAATGAGAAACAATAATGTTGAGTGTGTGATGAGGTATGCACTGATATCATGAGATCCTCTGGCAGTTATTTCAGCTTTAGGTTCTAGGTTTTAAAATGTCTTCTATACACTAATTATTGTGGGCTAGGACGGTGAATCTTACTCACTAGACTCAGAAGGGATTCAAATACAAACCCTGACGTCATCAACTATCCATACTGTATGAACCTGTCACTTATTTCACGTGCTCACCAATGTGTGTTACATATTAATTGATATTGATTAGCCTATTTCTGTGGTAAAATGATCTATGGCGTCACTCCCACAATATACTTGATTTCCGATGCTGGGAATCTTAGTGTTCGATTACCTTTCAGTTATAAGAAAAATGTTTTTTAAAGGTTTACCAATCTTCGTCTAGTGGAGTGAGTGTGATCCTATTCTAAATTCCACTTTACTCATTCCTCAGAATCCAATGTAGTTACTAGATGTCTAGCCTAAACGGGTAGAATGACATGGTGTTAGAAAAATATATAAACTTGTGCCATATATTTAAAATAAATGGTACGGCGCACCGCACAGACTTTCTCTCTCTTTCTATAAACTCGTAAGATTTCTGAACGGAATAATGTACATTGTATCATCACCACTCCACATAAGAACACGCATAAAATAATATACAATGATATATAATCAATGAGAAAAGAGGCGAATCTTTGTCCACCTAAGAGCATTTCAAACAGTTTAATGTCTTCCACAAGGGTCAACACTTCGTATTAAAATTTCGATTTCTGGTTAAAGTTTTAACATTTTATAAGGTGTTGCAGATATTCAAGTCATCGCATTGATATTTAATTAGTCATTTATACATTTTGACCCATAAAAAAATGTAAATATTGACTATTGAGTCTAAAATGGAGATAGATCATTGCTATGCAAACATTTCTCCTAAGAGCTTTAATGAAAAATAACATACTTTTTTAGATACTTATATTTAATTACTCTATGGCATTGGAGAATTATTGTGTTAAGACTTAAGTAGTATATGTTTACAACTAAAGCTCACAAAATTGTATTAGTAATATTTGCAAATATCTCATAAACTGTTGCTTTTATAAGAATATATGTCAAATAAAAGTTTTTTATTTCTAATAGTCCTACAATTTGGCAATGATAAGTTGTTTAGTTTCTCAAATAGTTGTGGAGATACGGAAATTAACGCTTCTGTAAAGTACCCTAAAATCATTTTCATAGGAAAATGAAAATATCCAGTTTATTTATAGTCTTAATCAACGCCTAGATACGAATTTTAATCAAAATCGTTTGAGCAGATTTTGAGAAAACCAAATTTTTTCTCTTTTCGCCCTTCTGTAAACTACCCTTAATTTTAAGTTTTTATAGACACACAGACAGACGGCATTGCAAAGACTATTTTTTAGGGTTCGAGGGGTCATGAGACGTCGACATCCATCAACATTTCAGGTTAGTTTTTTTTTTACGGTCGCAATACTTAAACTTCAATGTCCAAAAAGTTAAAAAAATTCAAATAATTGCGTATAGATTGAAAGTTATTGATTTTATAAAAATATGTTTCGGATAAAATATTTGTATTATAAATATATATACATATTTGTAATGCTAAGTAATTTCATATCTCAAATAGTTTCGGAGCTATTATAAAAAATGTTAATTGACGCTTCAGACCGGAGCCCTTAAAGCCATTTTGCTGAAATATTGAGGGTAGCCATTTTGTTTGTAATATTTATTAATGTATATAAATGAAATTTAATCAAAATCGTTTAAGCCAATTTTGAGAAAATCGACTTTTTCTCTTTTTGCCCTTCAGTAAACAACCCTTAATTTTAAGTTTTAATAGACACACAGACAGACGGCATTGCAAAGACTATTTTTTAGGGTTCGGGGGGTCATGAGACGTCGAAATCCATCAACATTTCAGGTTAGTTTTTTTTACGATCGCAATACTTAAGCTTTAATATCCAAAAAGTTAAAAATATATATATAATTGCGTATAGATTGAAAATTATTGATTTTATAAAAATATGTTCCGAATAAAATATTTGTATTATAAATATATATACATATTTGTAATGCTAAGTAATTTCATATCTCAAATAGTTTCGGAGCTATTATAATAAATGTTAATTTACGCATCAGACCGGAGCCCTTAAAGCCATTTTGCCGAAATATTGAGAGTAGCCATTTTGTTTGGAATATTTATTAATGTTCATATATGAAATTTAATCAAAATCGTTAGAGCCGATTTTGAGAAAATCGACTTTTTCTCTTTTTTCCCTTCAGTAAACTACCCTTAATTTTAGGGGTAGATATCCAATTCCAAAAACCCCTCGGGGAAACCCTATGAAAACCCTAGATATCAAGTTTCAGCTCAATCGGTAAAATAGTTTAGGCTCTAGTTGGAGGTACAGACAGACAGACAGACAGACAGACGGAAATTCAAAAACCACTTTTTCGGATTCAGGGAGTCATTAAACGTCAAAATTCATCAAAATCTCGAGTTCGATTTTTTGACGATCACCATACTTTCTCTACCTGTAAGATAGAGAGAAAGTTAAAAGTAAAAATAGTATAACTATGAAAGACGATTTACATTTATAATATGAACGTGAAATATGTTGGTTTCAATAGACGGTTGGGTTGGATCAGTGGTAAAGATTACACTTGTGCGTATAACAATAAGAGATAAGCTAGGATTATACCGGCGAAAACACCAGCATACCGAACGTTCACTTGAGTTCGGAAACATACACATATGCTCACGTTTGGTACTGAGTTTGTGGTTAAACTAGATCCATGGTTATCAAACTGTGGTACACGTGCCAGCAGGGGTACGTGGACTACTTTCAGGGGGTACACGAGGAATTCTCAAGGGAAAATTGGCAAAAATGTAAAGAGAAAACGTGATGGAGAATCAAATGGGGTGAGGAAAATTTGATTTTACCTGACATTTTACCTACCATTTGAGGAAATTTTATTGTGGGGGTGAAATAGACTTTTAGTCGTGACTAAGGAGTAAAATATAAAAAAGTTTGAGAACCACTGCACAAGGTAGAACAAAGTGATACAAGCACTTAATCGGACGCCGTTCGTTTTCGATCCATTAGGTCATACGATGAATTTGATTAGTTTATGCCAGTGTTGATAAAAGAGTTTGGAACATGGCAAAAAGTAGTAGGTAAGATGACGAAGAAGTTGAAATAGTATTGCGGGTAGGAGGAGGGAGGGTTGCGCTGGCCATATTCAATGATAGGAGGGGGATGAGAGATCCGTCAAATTTAGGTGAGTGAATTTTTGGGGATGCGTCAAACAAATGTTGTAAAATAAACAACAAAATATTTCATTTTCTTTATAATATAAAATGAAATTCAATATTTGTTATAGTAAATAATAATATTGATATTTTATATTCGGTAGATTTATATTTATTAAATAAAATGTCAACGGTTGTTATACCTTTGGTTATTTTTCTAAATATTCTAGAAATATTATAACTTTCATTTAAATTTAATTTGTGATCAAAATAGTGCAAGATAATTAAGCTAATTACATCCACGACTCTATACTTTTTTTTAATAGGTCTATATTTATGTGAATTCAAAACTTACTGATTTTTTTTTAAATAAGGGGTTCAAGGGAGCTTGCCTGATGAAACGTGTGTTACATATTATTTTTGCTTGTTAGGTTGGCTCTCTTGCCTAACAGGGTAGAAAAATGATGTCAATTGGTTTCTGTCGGCGCCTTTACGCATGCTCCGGTACACAATTTTAATGACGTTCTTACTAGTCTATAACGACATCAAAAATATCCTGAATGTGTATTGAGCGCGATCGTACAAATTGAGACGTATGTGCCATTTTCATTAAAAAAAGATGGTAAAATTACATATAAAAAATTGGGTTGGTTCGATTACATAGTCAAAATATATATAAAGTAATCAAACTGCCTTAAAAAATTCTCTTAAACCTGAAAGAATTTTAAAAATTTGGAGTTTGAACATGAATCTTGTTAGGAATTCATATTCGATTCAAAATTCTCAAACTTAGTACTTGAAAAATTTGTATCTTATTCAAAATCTCAAATCCAAATTGATCCCAGATTTGGATTCGATAGAATTTTATTCCAAATCTGAATCCAAACGTAACATCTCTGAATAATTAAACTTTTGAAAGAAGTTAGCATATACATCCTATATTTTACTTGACCATATTGACTTGATAATTTCATAGTCGTTATTTGTACACAATTAATTGAACTTTTTTTAAATGACTCAATAAAATATAAATAAACAGTATATATTTTTACTTTCTCACTATCTTACATGTAGAGAAAGTATTGTGATCGTAAAAAAATCGATCTCGAAATTTTGATGAATCTCGACGTTTCATGACCCCCCCGAATCCGAAAAAGTGATTTTTAAATTTCCGTCTTGTAGCGTTTAATGCTATTAAGCTACAAAAAGAAAACTAAGTCCACAACTAAACAAGAACGAAACAAAACAAGTGTAGGCTTACCACCGCCCGATTATACTGTGTTGTGGCATCACGTCTCCAACCACACCTCCGCGCACTATAAACTGTGTTCTAAGACTAACTGAGTCGAGCTGGAGGCACCAGGCGTCGCTGGGAATGCCGGGAAAATGTGTGACGTATGTGCTAGAAAGAAACTCATGTTCTGTGGAAAGTTTTGGTCTAGGTGCTTCTCCATCATTCCCTTGCCTTCGAGTCGTTCTCTCTCTCTGTCATGTGATGTCTTTTCCTTTGTTTTTGCTTCCCCCTCATCCCCTCTCTGAGCGAGTAAACGAGCGTATATATTGACGTGAGAGCTCAAGAACGTCACACTTGTCTTGATTTACTCCGAGAACACATCTAGGTGTTCAGTATTAGAAAAGGTAAAAATTCCCTTTCGGACTATGTATTGCAAAATTATATTTCGGCCTAAACTTTATTTTTAAAATCTACTAATCAGTTAGAATGGAACTTAGAATTTTTTATGGTTGTTTGGCAAGCGTAAAGACCGTCTTTTGGGTCGCGTTCAGTAAATTGCTGTTATGAAATGAAACGGAATGATAACCTTTTTAAAATGTAAAATTTACGGTCTGTTCGACTTGAGAACATTTATTGTCAAACTCTAATACTTTAAGGTTTTTCTTTGTTGTTGAGATAGATAGAAAACTTAGACTTGGGAACGTTTATTGCCAAACACTAATACTGTAAAGTCTTTTCTTTGTTGTTGTACGAGACGTCTATTCTTTTGAGACAGATTGAAAACTTAATGGATTATCAAAAGTTTAGAATATATTTATCCCATTTTGGATAATTTATGTAATTATCAAACTTTAACTTTCTAATATTAAATCTTTGTTACTATACAAGTTGAAAGTTTTTAAATATTTTTATCCCCTTTGGATAATTTATGTAATTATCAAACTTTGACCTTTTTAATATTGTATTAAGTTGAGGAGTCTAATGTATGTTTATCCTTTTTTGGGTAATTTATGTAATTACCAAACTTTAACTTTCTAATATTATATATTTGTGGCTATACAAGTTGAGAAGCCTAATTTATATTTTTTTGAAAACTTAAATCATTGTTGAATGTTTACTATATATATTTTTATTCACTTTTGACAACATATTGTGATATCAAATTTTAATGACTTTTGCAGGCTTTACCTATTGTTATCAAATTTGAGGCATCGGCGTTATAATGGATAGCAATTTTTTGGATTGTTAACTAATTCTAATAATATTTCATGTATATTTCTTTTTCCCTTTTGGGATCATATCCTAATATCTTATTCATATATAAATAAAATAATCAAAGATATTGAAGCCTTTTCTTGTGTCGTAATGTTGACCTCTGAGAATTTCATCTAACTTCTTTTTTTATGAGAAAATCTGTTGAGTGGCTTCGGGATGACAGAACACAATGAACCATTATGGCCCATTTGTTTTGTATAGTCCTTCGGCTCCTCTGCAAATTTATGTTCTTTTTTTTTTACTTGTATATTGTTGCACACCAACCTTAGTTTCTGGGGTAAATTAAGGATGTGCGCTACATTTTCTGCGCCACTCTGCTCTTTCAGAGTGAGCCTGATAAGGACTTAATCCTGATGCTATTTTGTCTTTGGATATTATTTACTCTTGTGTCTAATAGAAACAATATTTTTTTCATGAACTCATCTCCTGCCATGGACTCCGCCACTGGTACAAGTCAAATCACTTCTAGATCCGAGATCTACGGTCTCAAAGCGGAAGAACTCATGGCTGAGCTCGACCTTAGGAATATCCTGCACCCTCCCGGCGCCACCGTAGGCCAGTTGCGAGCTCTCCTATCTCAACAGTTTAGTAAGTCCAGCGATCCTCTTGTTATTGATTCCGGCTCTGCTATGAGTCAAGTCCCCTCGCAACAGCCGATTGAAAATCAAGTAGTAGAAAATAAACAGGATAAGGGAGAAGTAACCCCCCTTTAATTACAAGTTTGCCACAGTACCCCCCCACCTCTAAAGTTAACTATAATGTGGTAAGGGACTGTTTGAAGGATGTTGTCACTTGTGATGGCCAGTCTAGTTCCGATTTATTTCACTTTCTTCTAGCCATAGATAGAATTAATAAATTAAAATTGGTATGAGATCCTGAATTTTTGACGTTATGTATTGGGAAGACATCTGGTTTCTTGACTCACGTTATTTCTCAGGGCATTCAGTTAGGTCTCCCCTGGATTACGGTTAGAGATAGGGCATTAGAATCCTTGGTAAATAAAAGAGAAAGAGAAAGGCTTAACAACATGTTCGTGCGCCGCTTTCAACTTCCCAACGAGTCCTTCAGACTGTATATTCTAGCCATTTCGGAAGCGGCGGGTATTTTGAATTTGAACCTTTCAGAAAAGGAAGTGGTAGAGCTAATTCTTGAAAATGTATCCCCCTTAACTCGTAGGCATTTTGTCTTCGCTTACAAACCCAGCACTCTTTCTGAGTTATATGACCTTGCCTCTAATATTGAGGGGTCGTTGCAAGCGGAGAAAGAGTATTTGGAGGCCCATCCGGCTTGTAATTATAATAGGCCTACTTCTATGGGAGATTTACCCTCCCTTTCCCCCGCTGTGCCTAGACAGTTTAGGCCCTCACCTCAGTCAAAACAGGGAAACTCCTCCAACTTTAGGAGCAAGCCCAGTGCCCTCCCTGATTTATCGAATGTTAGATGTTTTCGATGCCGTCAACTTGGGCATTATCAACGCCAGTGTCAGTCGGGAAACTCTTAGCGCGTAGTGTTAGTGGAGGTCTCGCTGTGCGTCAGAGTAGGAAGAGTTACCTCCCCCCCTCCCCCCCGGTGGTTCAAATTTCTATTGGGTCATGTTCTGGGTATGCCTTGTTGGATACAGGATCTTGTGGGTCCTTTATTAGTGTTGAATTACTTGAGAAAATTAAGGGAAAAAATTATTATAAATTAGTAGATATTGAACAGAAACTGTTTGTAGTGGGAAACGGTAGCTTGTTGAGTGTTGATAAAAAGGTAGTGCTGCCCATAAAGATAGGTGGTTTTTCATGGAAGCGAACCATGTTTTGTGTGCCCTCTATTCCCTATGAGGTCATCTTGGGGAATGATTTCTTATGGCAGACGGGAGCTACCTTGAACCTATCACGTAGAGAGCTGTGTTTTGATTTTTCTCCTAGAGTTAGGATCCCCATGTGTAACATTTCTACTATTCCCTCCCTTTACTGTCAGAGTAGCTATGAGGAAGCCGTCCTTAAGGTTATTGCTAAGTTCCCTGACGTCATCACCACAAGGTTAGGGAAATGTGATGTTATGCCTTATAGGATTATTATGGAAGATGATATCCCCGTTAGATCCGGACCCTATTCTTGTGCCCCCCCCAAAATGGAGATTTTTCGACAGATTATCTATGATCTTGAGGCCAAAGGTGTAATCCGCCCCTCTATATCCCCCTATGCCAGTCCGGCGTTCATTATCCCGAAGAAAGGGGAAGGGTACAGGTTAATTGTTGATTACCGCAAAGTAAACAAAAAGATCCAATTCGACCCCTATCCTATGCCGAGCATAGAATCTGCGTTCCAACACTTGGGTAGAGCTAAGGTGTTTAGCGTAATTGACTTGAATGCTAGCTTCCTTCAATGTTCGCTTACTGAATCTTCAAAAAAGTACACTGCGTTTGTAACACCCTGGCAGCAATACGAGTTCAACCGAGTACCCCTTGGCTGTAGTATTGGAGGTCAAGCGCTGAGTCGCGTTCTCGACCACGTACTCTCAGATCTTAAATATAAGTATGTATTTAATTACCTTGACGACATCTGCGTCTATAGTGACAGCATTGAGGACCATGTTGACCATCTGGAAACTGTGCTAGGTCGCTTGCGTAATGTAGGTTTAACCGTGAACCCGGATAAGGTCGTATGGGCTAAGTCCTCTATCAAGTATTTGGGATATGTGATCTCTTCAGGGAATTTGCTTGTTGATCCCGAGAGGATTAGGCCCATTATTGATTATCCCCCCCCTAAGAATCTCAAAGGTGTCATGAGGTTCATTGGCATGTGCGCCTATTACTCTAGATTTGTTCCCATGTTTTCTGATATTGCCGCACCACTTAACTCCTTAAAGAAAAAGGGGGCTGTGTTTTGTTGGGGTGAAGCCCAATCCCGAGCCTTTAAGGATTTAAAGCAGAAGCTTATCTCTCCTGAGGTGTTACGTATGCCGGATTTTTCGCTCCCTTTCCTTCTTCATGTTGATGGGTCATCTGTTGCTCTGGGGGCTGTTTTGTCCCAGAGGTCGCCAGAGGGCGTCCGACCGGTTGCCTTCGCTAGTCGAACGCTCACTGACGCTGAACGGAGATACAGCTCCTATGAAAAGGAATGCCTTTCCTGTATCTTCGTGGTCGAGCGGTTTGCCGACTACCTGGAGCAAAGGGAGTTTGAGCTCTATACTGACAATATGGCTCTTGCTTGGATGTGGCGACATCCCAAACAACTTGGAAAGATTGGCAGATGGGTGTACAGATTATCCCGTTTTAAGTTCTCCACACATCACATTGCGGGTAAACACAACGTGACCGCCGATGCGTTGTCACGCATGGCAGAAGACCTTGACCCTATAGGTTCTGAGGAGATTGGAGATAGCAGCCTTGTCATACATTCTATTCCCGAATCTTTTGTGTCTATTAAAGATCATCAAGATAATAATCCATGGTGTAGGGACATTCAGGAAAGACTCCAGAGAGGTGAGAAAGTGGGATCCTTTGAAATGTTTAAAGGTTTATTAGTTGTTTGTAACAATAGAGGAAAAGGGAGAAAGATTGTGGTTCCCCTTGCCATCCGCTCCATGTTGTTGAAATATTTTCACAACTCCACCTTCGGAGGTCACTTGGGAGTATCGAAAACCGTCCGCAAAATTTCACAAGAGTTTTTTTGGCCCGGCCTTTATAATGATGTGAAATCATGGGTTAGCCGGTGTGACGATTGTCAGAAGGCTAAACCTGCGCAGAACTCCCGCGTTGGGCTACATTCGGCCGATGTCGCTCAACGTCCTTGGGAGAAGGTCTTTGTGGATTATATTGGCCCAATTACTCGATCTTCACAGGGAAACTCTTGTATCCTGGTGCTTATTGATGCGTTTTCTAAGTTTGTCTTCTTGATTCCCCTTCGCGACATGAAAGCGACCACTACTGTAAACGCGTTGTGTAAGCGTTTATGGACCTTCTTTGGGGCCCCTCGGGCCATAGTCAGTGATAATGGCCCATGTTTTAGGTCGGCCATCTTTAGGGACATGTGTTTTGGGTGGGGGATCCGCCACATCACCACGAGCCCCTACCACCCTGGGCCCAATCAGGTTGAGCGGTTCAATAGGAACCTTGTGACTGCCCTTACTATCTTCCACCATCATTCTCAGAGTAAGTGGGACCAAGAGTTAGAGTTCCTTAACCTCGCTTTTAACTCCGCGTACCACGACGCTATTGGGTCCTCCCCGGCATCTATTTTTTTGGGTAGAGAATTGAACCACCCCCTTTTAGCTATTTGGGACATCCATCCCATGGTTGATGAGAGTAATGATGTTTCCCATGCGGAGAAATGCAGGCTAGCTCTAGATAATTTGAGGAGAGCTCAGCGTAGGGTAGCCGCAGGATATAATCGAGGTAGGATCCCTGTCCCCTTTGTGGTAGGTGATAGCGTCCTATGCAAGGAATTTCCACAGAGCTCCGCCATTGAGAGAACATCCGCAAAATTGTGCCAAAAGTGGAGTGGTCCATGGCAGATTGAGGTTTTTCTCACCCCCGTCTCGGTCCGTCTGAAGAACCCAGAGGACAACAGTGTGTCTAGGAGAGCTCATGTGAGCCACTTGAAAATGATTCCTGCTAACGGGACAAGAGTCACTCGGTAGTGACTGCGTAGTCACCTCGGTAACTAGATAGTCACTGCCGAGTTTAGTATTGTAAGTTTAGTATTGTAAGTTTAGTATTGTAAGTTTAGTATTGTAAGTTTACTATTGTAAGTTTAGTATTGTAAGTTTTTGTGTTTGTCTCTTGCGCGTGCTTCGAAGCACGCAAACGCAAATCCAGTGTAAGTCAGGTGTATCTTGTGATATTCTTTTGTAAGGTTAAGAACGGTTAGGATATATTGGATAGGTTTAAGTGAAGATGTTAACTTTCACCATAACATTATGTATAAAGTTATGAACTTTCTTTTGGGAAGAAAACTTGTGCATGGACAGTGATACGAAATGCGGTGACATTATGTGGAGATGTGACTTTCTGTATGGACTATTAGTGAGAATGGAAACTGCTTGTCTTTGGTTTCTGTTGTATTCAGCTCGGAGAGAACCCCGCTCCTGGTTCTGCCACTCCCTTTCCCCCCTTTGATGTTGAGAAGCACGAGAAACATGAGGTGATAGATCTTCAACTGAGACGAGCTAACTCATGGAGGCCATACACCGCTTTTCCCTCACCGGAGAATTCGTCGTGGAAGAGGAGTTGTGATGGAATTGGCCTACAAATGAGACGGCCGAACTACCAACGCCGGCCCGCCCTGGAGACGCCCAGCAGCCGTCCCCCATCTGTCTAGGGGGCGAGATTTGTAGCGTTTAATGCTATTAAGCTACAAAAAAGAAACTAAGTCCACAACTAAACAAGAACGAAACAAAACAAGTGTAGGCTTACCACCGCCCGATTATACTGTGTTGTGGCATCACGTCTCCAACCACACCTCCGCGCACTATAAACTGTGTTCTAAGACTAACTGAGTCGAGCTGGAGGCACCAGGCGTCGCTGGGAATGCCGGGAAAATGTGTGACGTATGTGCTAGAAAGAAACTCATGTTCTGTGGAAAGTTTTGGTCTAGGTGCTTCTCCATCATTCCCTTGCCTTCGAGTCGTTCTCTCTCTCTGTCATGTGATGTCTTTTCCTTTGTTTTTGCTTCCCCCTCATCCCCTCTCTGAGCGAGTAAACGAGCGTATATATTGACGTGAGAGCTCAAGAACGTCACACTTGTCTTGATTTACTCCGAGAACACATCTAGGTGTTCAGTATTAGAAAAGGTAAAAATTCCCTTTCGGACTATGTATTGCAAAATTATATTTCGGCCTAAACTTTATTTTTAAAATCTACTAATCAGTTAGAATGGAACTTAGAATTTTTTATGGTTGTTTGGCAAGCGTAAAGACCGTCTTTTGGGTCGCGTTCAGTAAATTGCTGTTATGAAATGAAACGGAATGATAACCTTTTTAAAATGTAAAATTTACGGTCTGTTCGACTTGAGAACATTTATTGTCAAACTCTAATACTTTAAGGTTTTTCTTTGTTGTTGAGATAGATAGAAAACTTAGACTTGGGAACGTTTATTGCCAAACACTAATACTGTAAAGTCTTTTCTTTGTTGTTGTACGAGACGTCTATTCTTTTGAGACAGATTAAAAACTTAATGGATTATCAAAAGTTTAGAATATATTTATCCCCTTTTGGATAATTTATGTAATTATCAAACTTTAACTTTCTAATATTAAATCTTTGTTACTATACAAGTTGAAAGTTTTTAAATATTTTTATCCCCTTTGGATAATTTATGTAATTATCAAACTTTGACCTTTTTAATATTGTATTAAGTTGAGGAGTCTAATGTATGTTTATCCTTTTTTGGGTAATTTATGTAATTACCAAACTTTAACTTTCTAATATTATATATTTGTGGCTATACAAGTTGAGAAGCCTAATTTATATTTTTTTGAAAACTTAAATCATTGTTGAATGTTTACTATATATATTTTTATTCACTTTTGACAACATATTGTGATATCATATTTTTATGACTTTTGCAGGCTTTACCTATTGTTATCAAATTTGAGGCATCGGCGTTATAATGGATAGCAATTTTTTGGATTGTTAACTAATTCTAATAATATTTCATGTATATTTCTTTTTCCCTTTTGGGATCATATCCTAATATCTTATTCATATATAAATAAAATAATCAAAGATATTGAAGCCTTTTCTTGTGTCGTAATGTTGACCTCTGAGAATTTCATCTAACTTCTTTTTTTATGAGAAAATCTGTTGAGTGGCTTCGGGATGACAGAACACAATGAACCATTATGGCCCATTTGTTTTGTATAGTCCTTCGGCTCCTCTGCAAATTTATGTTCCTTTTTTTTTTACTTGTATATTGTTGCACACCAACCTTAGTTTCTGGGGTAAATTAAGGAGGTGCGCTACAGTCTGTCTATAGGTTTGTCTCTCTGTACCTCCAACTAGAGCCTAAAATATTTTACCGATCTGGCTAAAACTTGGTATCTAGGGTTTTCATAGGTTTGTCCCGAAGAGTTTTTGGAATTGGAAATCTAACCCTAAAATTAAGGGTAGTTTACTGAAGGGCAAAAAGAGAAAAAGTCGATTTTCTCAAAATGGCTCTAACAATTTTGAATAAATTTCATTTCAAAACATTTATAAATATTCCAAACAAAATGGCTACGCTCAATATTTCAGCAAAATTACTTTAAGGGCTCTGGTCTGATGCGTAAATTATCATTTTTTATCAAATCTCCGAAATTATTTGAGATATGAAATTATTTATCATTGCAAATATGTAAATATATGGATAATACAAATATTTCATTCGAATAATATTTTTATAAAACCAATAACTTTCAAGCTATACGGAAATAAATTAAGAGTAATTTAGTAAAAAGCGAAAAGAGAAAACATTGATTTTCTCAAAATTGGCTCTGACGATTTTGATTAAAATTCGTATCTAGGCGTTGTTTAAGATTATAAATAAACTGTCAATTTTCATTTTCCCATGAAAATGAATTTTAGGGTATTTTACAGGAATGGAAATATCCGTATCTACGCAAATATTTAGATACTAAATAACATATCATTGCAAAATTGTAGTACTATGGTACTATACTACTATAGTAATAAAAATAAAAACTTTTAAATGAACCATATTTTTTAAAACCAGCCGTTTCTGAGATATTGGCAAAAATATTAATACAATTTAGTGAGCTTTAGTTGTACAGAGATATTACTTAAACCTTAACGCAATAATTACCTAATGCCAGAGAGTAAGAAATCAGTAAGTCTCTCAAAAAGTGTATGTTCTCTTTCTTTCAACCTCTTAGGGAAAATGTTTGTCCAACAATGACTTATCTATATCATTTTAGATTCCATAGTCAATATTTATCTATTTTTTTAGTCAAAATTTATAAATGAGGAGTTTAATAGCAATGCAATAACCATAAGATATGCAACCCCTAATAAAATGACGAAAATTTTAACCGGAAGTCAAAATTTTAATATGAAGTGTTGGCCCTTTGGGACCCAATATCGATATTTTTTGCTCCAAATATACAAATGAATATGTTAAATCTTTAAAAATAAAATTATGAAATTTAAAACCAGGAGTCAAAAATATTTTACGTATGTAGAGCGGATTTTTTCTGGGTTCGCTAGTGTATATTATATTATGAATTTTGAGTAAACATCTCCATTTCTTAAAGAATAGAGCGAGAAAGTCCGTGTGGAGTTTCGTATCATTTATTTAATTTGACTCGATAAAAAAGAATATAATATTTTTATTTGTATTTGAATACATTTAACTAAAAAAATTCAATTCTTACTCGATTCAAGACCTTTTAATAATAACATATTCGATTGAAACTTCTTAAGTTAATAACAACATATTCTACACGAAACATTTTCATTATGAAATATACAATTCGAAACATTTCTATTTTAAAATAATCTATTCAAAACCTTTTAATTTTAAAATGTTTGATTTGAAATATTATAAATATAAAATACTCTATTCGGAACATTTTTGTTATAAGATATTATATTCTAAACATTTTCATAGGGAAATATTGGAATCGAAGCACTTTATTAATGTAAAATATTCAATTTGAAACATTTTAAATATAAATTATTCTACTATAAACATTTTCAGTATAAAATTTTCTATTTGAACCATATTAATTGTAAAATATTCAACTATAAGCCTTTTAGCTATAAAATATTCAGTTAGAAACATTATAATTATAATTTTTTAGATTCGAAACACTATAACTAAAATATTCCTTTCGGTTTTAATTAGATTTAGTGAGCAAAGTTTCGGATTCGATTTGAAATTGGAACTATTGGATCCGCAAATTATCTATTAGTTTTTTCATAACTAATGACAGGAAAATATTTGTTTTAGTCTGTAAAATCAGGTACGAGTAGGGTGAAGATAAGTAAACACCAAATAATTATAAATACTCTTTGTTTTGATATTAATCTCGAACATAAGCTTTCTTCAGTTGTTTACTTTATCATACTTTTTTAAAACAAATCTTCAAAATTTCTAAACTGAAACACAATAATAAAATATACAGAATATTTTTTGGCTGTGTGCCAAAATGGTAGGCTACTATTTAAAGGATGACTAATTATTATGAATTAATATTTGCACTAGTAATTTATAATTAAATAAACATTTAGTGTAAGACATATAATTAAGTAATATGACATTGTAAGGGTGTAGGAATGTAATAGTGTGAAAAGAACAATATCTGATATCCATATAAGTTTCATGAGATGGGGCTTTATACCATAAGCATAGCTTATAGAAATGAGAAAGTGTGGACACTATTAGTTTACATAGGTCAGCCGCTTGAAGCGCTCGCATCGATTTGGCCGACCGGCAACTGAGCAATACAATAATGTAGAATACGATACCGATACGCTACAGTAAATTACTTTGTTATTAGTAGGATAAATATAGTTTAACCACGCAAAATACTAAAAATGTTATTTTAAACTTGCAATTTTATTAATACCATTGCTGAATAAAGTATTTATTTAATCTATCGTAATACAAGCAATATTAGGCTTAAATTTTATTTTTAATTTATGGTTATTATAATAATAATAATAATATTAATAATAATAATAATATTAATAATAATAATAATAATAATTTTCACCGTCGTGAATTTCAGTTATGTCTTATAAATCTATTATTATTTTTATAATTATTATACATATTTAAATTATTTAATGTAGTATATATTAAATTTGTATTTCTTCATCTGTTGCACACACATATTTATTGTTGTTTTCTTACAACAGCTGCGTTCAAACAAAAGTGTAATGCTATAAGAAATCCTTATGGTTTTTTTTTGCCGTAAGTTATATAAACTACATATTATATTATATTTTACATGTTTGTTTCAAAACAATACATTATATTTTATCACCCGCCTCGTGGCGTAGTTGGCTAACGCGCTAGTCGTGTTGAGCCCGACTGCCGAGGACAGGGAGATCGAGGTTCGAATCTCGGTCGGGTGAACTGGGGGTGGTTTTTCCTAAATGGTTTTCCACTCTCCCTCCACGCAAATGCGGGTTCACTTCCTCTATTCAACCTTCCCAATTCCTAATCCATTAGCGTAATTAGTACTTAAGCGTATAACCCGAACGGGTAGTAAGACGCGGTGCTAAATAATAATAATAATAATATTATATTTTATCTTACATTATACTACACTGTATTATTTTTAATTTTTTTATTTATTATAAATGTTGAAATTAGGCTTATACAAGCCTGCTCAGGTCTATTATTTAATATTTATATGAATCACTTTGTAAAATATCAAGAAATCTCAATTACTAAACAACTAATTTCCATAAACACGTTATAATAATTACAAATTTGGCAGATATGATTTTAAAAATTGAGATCTAAATTTACGTATGAATTGAGTTTTAATAATCGGCGGCCTTTGACTAATTTGGACTGATTTAGCATGTTTTGCAACACTTATCTCATTTCCTTTACAGCTGGCTTACTCAATTTTGGAATATTAGATGTTCCTTTTTTTAGGATTTCTTTGTTTTATATCTTTATTAAAATACTTTGGCAGGTTGGGAAAAATATGTAGAATAGAACTTGGTTTCAAACGCCAATTTTATCAAGGAATTTTCATCTTTGTCCATTGATCAAAATATCTTCACATTTTACAAGAAAATCTTCAGAAAAATGTGAGTCACAAACCCGAGATTTTGAACTCAATCGTCTGTCTCTTCTTGGAATTGCCCACTCCCACTTTGCAAACTGTCTTGAGGAGGTTGTAAATAATGTATTTTGCTGCTTGAAGCTTTGTCATAGCCTGATTTGCATCCCGGTTTAAAACATATCGTCATGATTGAAGCATATATTACGTACTAAAAGAATATAAATATAAACTACTTACATAAAATGAATACTTAATTATTAAAATACTTACAAAAAGAACCATCGTGAATTTAAAAACATTGTTTTTAAACACAAAACGCAGTGAATGAATGCATAACAAACAAAATAATACAGCACTCTCACTTTTATACGCGATGCCGGAACTGAAAGAATAAAATACCCAGCCACTTCGATTACAGCGCTCAAATTCCTCTGATTCACCGCAATGCCTCTATTTTCAATGCATGTAACGGCAAGTGTTCACACTTTCTCATTTCTATACGCTATGGGCATTTTCACATTTACCGACACTGACAGGACACCGGCATAGACATTTCACAGTCACCGACACCGGCCTGACTCCACGAGGACACATTTTAATGAAGGGCGGGAAGATGTGACTCTCCTGTTTTGTTTAAGCCCACTCCTAACGCTACCCCGATGTGTCTAGTCCTTAATAATAATCAAAATGGCTGCAGTTAGCACATTGTATTTGCTTTATTTGTTATATTTAAGACGCAAGAGACGAAGGCTTGCACATAAAAGACGGCTTTGGGTGCACCCTATTATAAAAGTAAAATATTTAGAGGGCGCATATTAGCTCTATTAAAGTTACCTCATCATACTTAATACTGGCCATACCATTTTATTATTAATAAATATACGCCTAATTAACAATAAAATGTGTACGCACACGTATCAAACATAAAGCTGTGTGGCAAACTGTCGGCCAGCTCTCCAACGGTGACGACACTCCACCGACATGTCGGCGCCGACAACGACACGATGACGACATGTCGGTTAGTGTGAAAGCATTCCATAAGTTAACCTAAGATTTCGTGACCCCCGGCATCGATATTGGTGTCGTGCCAGTGTCGTGTCGGTAAATGTGAAAACGCTCTATGCCATAGCTATTCTTAAATTTAAACACAGAAACAGAGATATAAAACTTTTTTTCACATTTTATATTCTTGCAAAATGTAAAATTATTTCATTCCTTATTTTATTTATTTAGTATTCTCAAAAAACTTTTGATTTCAACATATGGGGAGGCTATGATAAAATGTTCTTATTTTATTTCATGGGTAATAAGAAAGAAAAATGTAAACTAATTTTTAGAAAATTCAACTGTTGCGAAGAAACTAAGCAAACACATTACTACTCAAAATGATTATTACTTCTCCATTAATTTAAATTCTGATTTGTTTTTCAGGTTGAAAACATTGCTTTAAACAATTTAACAACCCGAATAAAATCTCATGGGTAAAAAAATTTAAAAAAAGGAAGTATTTATAGGAAGTACGGATGGTAGGGAGGAAAAAATCCTTGGAAGTGGAAAACATTCAGATGATCCCGTATTTGCCGAACCCAAAATGGTGGAATATGAAGTGAGTCAGATGGTTTTGTTCCCAGAAACTTGAAGCCCACCCCACACTTTGGAGTAGGCAGACTCTTCCCTGGAAGTGATGTCTATTTTTTTTCCCTCTTCCCCTCCCCTCCCCCACTCTGAAATCCCCCTTACCCAAAGAATTTGCCACCCTCCAACAACCCATCTGGCGCCGAGCCGCATGCTTTGCATACAGTTTACTTAACCTGTGCTGTCTCCCACGATATTCCGCTTAGCGGATGGGGAAAGTGCGTATGGGTTGTAGATTTTGTTGATGATTATGTCATCATGTTCGATGCAGTTCTCTCTTCTACTCCTCATCTTCCATCTATGTCGAGTTGCTTTCATGATACTTTTATTCATGGTATTCTTAACACTATTTTCTACCTGAGCAACTTTCCTTGCAGCTTGTCAAGGTAGTTATACTTGATAAGGAATACGTTGTCAGTTTTAAAGAGCTTGTATGGTGTTAAAAGGGAATTCACGTTATTTAGCGTGTACTAATATATAAATGTGTCTTGTATAAGTTGTTCAACTGTAATATTCTTATCCTACCATATATTTTTAAGAAAAATTAAGACATTTCTCCTTTGAGCAGCCATTTAATTAATTCCAATGTTAAGTAAAATTAATTTGTTAGCTACATAGCAAAAGGAGTTATTTGTTTACTCCATTTTATACGCCAGGTGAATCTTTTTAGTGCCATTTGAGTCACTTTTATAAAGTGACTCATCTGGATTTTATCTCATATTGAGATCTTTTTAACATTTTATTATATTTTAATATGTTTTTCTGTCGTTTTAACAATTTTAGTACACTTTAACATGTTTGTTTTGTCTTATTAAGCGTTATTATTTTAACATGTTTTTGTCATTTTAACGTGTTATATTTAAATATGTTCGTTTTGTCCTTTTATTGGAGTGATACACCTGTGGGTTTTTTTAAACAGGTATATCACTAAATTTGTACTAAGAGCCCATTTGAACACTCCTATGGAGTGTCTCAGATGGGTATTTTACTATATTGCTAAATATTATATTATATTAATATATTTTATTGTTTGTATATTGTGTATTCACCTGTATATTCTGCAGGTGAATTATTGTCTCCCCTATGGGGATTTTACTATGTTCTTATATCGTTCAAGGCCCTAATGACCTCAATGTGTCGATGGGCCTTTAAACCCTAACAAATAATAATAATAATAATAATAAATAATGTTAGCTACATAGACTCACATATAAAAATTAAGAATTGGTTTGCTCGTTTCTTCGGGTTTTTTTGGTTAAGAACCTTTAGTTAAGAACTGGAACCAGTTTAACGTTCTATAACATCACTCATCAGCTCTTAGGTGTATAGATTTTAAGATCTCCCTAATAAATGCATGTGTAGCCTCTACAAGGAGATGACATCGTTAAAACATTAATACTGTAGTCAAATATTAATTTCCTTTTATTTCTAATTGACCGCCAAACGACAAATTTTCTTAACGGCCCGTTTTAGAGAAATGCGAAAACAATGAAGGTCACATGAGTTTAGATTACTGTGTGAGATTAAGTGAAATTATGAACCAGCTTAAGAAACAATATTATAGGAACGGGTATTATTTTGGAATTGACTCTTTAATTATTCTAATATATAATTGTATATATACAGTATATAGATATAGTATATTATTGGAAATTAGAAAATGTTTCATGTATTATACAATTATTCAGCTTGTTATGATTAAGATTTTGAAATAACTTATCATAAACTATTAGGCCCTTAGAAGATTTTAAAAAATAATTAAATAGTGAGATCAAAAATATCTACTATTATCTTTAATAAAGGTATGTGATCTTTCGTAAATAGATTATTAATACATATAGCCTGTAACCTAAATATCAACATGTAGAACATAAACATTAGTGTTTCAAAGTAACTTGCCAGAAATAAAGAAAATGCTTTCTTTGATTAATATATATATAGGCCTAGATAAATAGATATAATATATTTAACTTTCTGCTAAACATAAAAAACATTCTAGTAATGGAAATAGAAATAACATAAGACAAAAAGTCAACACAAAGTAGAAGTCATGATGGTCTAGTTAGTGGATGATCAGGGATTGCTTTGATGTGCTAAAAGGATGTTTAAATAACCTATCATAATTTAGTTGGCCTTTCTCATAAATACTTTTTTAATATAATTGTTTTGAGACAAACATAATCTACTTTAATCCTAATTAAATATGTATAATCATTCATAAATAAATCATTCGTAAATAAACAATTTAAACTTTCCACTTAATCGTAGCCTATTTAGAACGTAATAAATATAGTTGATTCTTAAAATATAGTAATTACTAGTTCTACCAATCTCCTACTATGCATTAATTTTTATGGCAATGTAATTTTATGCTGTCACTTTTACCAAGTTGTGTCAATTTTAATGAATTTGAGAAAAAATATTACTATTGCCTTTCTTTCAACGTTGAATAAGCTACTCTTTAATACAATCTTTTCTGAAAGGGGCTTTGATGCATATATGACTATGCATGTATTTCAGCAGACAAATGAAAGTTAAATGGCCTTAGAATCGGCCCTCGGAGACCATTTTGTCCCATATCTTCACCTTAACGTTCCCTTTGAATCATCCCTTTGTTCCGAACCCCTTCGTTCTTTCATTATTGTGCCGCACGTAGCATTGACAATTTTGAGATAACGAAACAACAGCACTAAATAAAAATAAAAAAAGTTATATAGTATAAGACCCCCGATTGGCAATTATGAACTTAATACACTTTGCATAGTTATGGCTGTCTATTTGCATACATTTGGTGAAGCAAGCTATCGAGTTAGTAATTAGGCGAGAGCCAATAGACTGCATCACGTCACAAGGGAACGGAATTGAAAGGGTGGGGGGGCAATCGTTCCCATGTGGATGAGACTCCAGAGACGATTGGCAAGATTAGGTAATAGGGGATAGGCATTCGGTACGCCCAATTTTATTGTGTAAAAAAACTCGTCCTCATTTGATGAGCTGGCAGTGTCAGTAAGGGGTAGACAGTTCATAACCAACTAGAAGGAATCAGGGGTGGAGATTAGGTGGTTAGGTTTTTAGTCAATTTTGAGAAACGCTCCTTTATAAACTATATGTTTAGTTAAATATGACTTATGTTCAAAGGCCTACTCTTTAAAAGTTGGCAGTTAAATATCCCAAATTCAAAAATATTCAAATATTTATTTCTTTAAATTTTTTGGTGAAATCTCGCGTTATTTCCATAAATTAGAGATCCCCATTTTTTTTCTCTGATCACTTTGTTTTCCAGGGGTGTGGCAACATGGAGGTTTTGTATGGTATTGGTAGATATTCAATTTTATATCTATAATGAAATAAGACTACATCTATATCAATTCCATAAAGCCCTTCTATATTTTTACCTCCGATCTTCCAATCGACTCTTAATATTAATAAATGTTGTTGAGAATCAAGACTGAAGGGTTTTGCCATTTTTGCAATTCCAAACCGTCAATAACCCTTTTCATCCAACAGTCCTTCTGTCTTTAAAATCTCTTTGACAAACGAGGAAAATTGAAGAGACAATTGATCAAGGATCCAGTCTGACTGACATTATTGGATATTTGAATATTTGTAAGAGAAGAAGGTAATTTCTTGCATAGAAATCAATTTGTGAATGGAAGGGGAGAATTAGTTTTAAAATTAACTCAGAGGGGAAGCTTTAACTAAAATTATATCTATTTGATGAGAGCTTATGAAATGCTGTGGTTACGTTTGACGGAGGAGCACTTACATGTTCTTATCTATGTGCAAGAGGATTTAACGACTTAACTTAAAGGGCGTGTATGAGGAGGGTAGTTTATAGAAAGTGCACTCACACTATCATGGAGTTGAGAGCGTTAAAAACTCAGCGATGAAATAAAGGTGTAGAATCAACCTCATTGTAGTCAGTCTGTTGTTTTTATATATTATTTTACCTCACTCTATCTCTACAGGCAATCCGTTTAATTTACTTTTAAAGTGGTGATTAGAAAGTTAAAATTTAGGGTAAATGTGACCGTATTTGAATGGAAAGATATTTGGAAACTACTTTAGAAAACTAAGTTCTGTTAATCCCACCGGGATTAGACCGGCAATCTCCCTTTTCATCCGCAAACTAGACAAGTTGAATTTGACGTTACTATCGGCGTTCTCATCGTTAAGGGTCGCGTCATTTGTATCCGCTTAGTATGTAGAAAAGAAATAAAACCGTTATATGATTATTTATGCTTTTTGTATTCGCATATAAATAAAAACAAACTACTTAAATTTATTAGTTATAAAATTAAAACACAAGATTATCAAGCTAGAAGTATAAAAATAATTCAGATTTAATAAAAAATAGTGAAGCTAGGTGCCAACTAGCAGAAATAAACATTAAGTAATAATTTTAATCTTATTTTCAATCAATTACTTTTTATGTTTAACGTCTCACAAAATGTTACACATCTCTCATATTTTCATTAATGTGGGAAAGATAAGAAATATGGAATCAAGGGGAATCATACGTTTTTCACTTTCTCGCTATCGTACAGGTAGAAAAATTATTGTGATTGTCAAGAAAATCTAACTCAAGATTTTGATGAATTTCGACGTTTCATGACCCTTCGAATACGAAAAAGTTGTTTTTGTATTTCCGTCTATCTGTCTGTCTCTCTGTACTGTAAAGCCCCCCCCTTTTTTTTTAGAAATAATAGTCAAGGAGTCACAAGAGAACAATAGCTTTATTGAAGAAACAGTGAATCAATATGTATATTTTTAAAATTAACAATATGTGCGTAGAGGCTAGAGACCCGCCACTTTGTGGCTTTCAAGAAAAATTATAATAAATTGCATTCAAAAAGATAAAAAAAAGGTACTTCTCAAAAGTTAAAATTCGAAGTAGCTCAAATCATAAATGTCCTGCCACCTGGTGACAACCATTTGTACCTTCAAAAGGTCTCAAAAATAATGCAATAAAATATTAGACTTTAACAACACCGCCATCTTGTGGCGACAATGCGCACTATAGAATAATTGAAGTTCATGATATTATTAAACATAATCAATTATTAAGAGCCCTGACCTCTTGCGGCGATTATGAGCACTATAATGTAACAGAAATTACGAGACTTAATAGTAAATCTTTGGTGATATCTCGCAACATCATGATATAGTCTAATGCAACTAAAGTCACATAGTACAATACTAGGATTTATTGTATTCATGACAACAAAATGTAATTCAAGGCGACTAAATTTATAGAGCATACTACAAAATATTTAAGGGCTCAGTCTCCTCACAACAGCAAAATGTAATTGAATTTGAAAAGCACAATATTAAACATATGAGCGCTCTGTCTCCTCATAACAACAAAATGTAATTAAAGCAATTAAATTTGAGAAGCACAATACTAAATATATATAAGTACTCCGTCTTTTCATAACAAAATGTAATTTAAAGTAATTAAATTTGATTCTACCAAACATTAACTACTCGGTAAACGACGCCAACTACCCGTCAGCAAGTTGGCCATAGCCTACGCTGGAGAACAATGAAACGCTAGCCACCGAGTGGTGAAACAGAAGTTACTTTAAGATTGGGGAAAAAATTAAGTTTCCTCCATGGACAAAATACTAAAAGAAACGTGGCTACACATTAGCCCAATAATAAAGGAAAATATTCATATCTTATTTCATAGATTTAAATTTATAAGCCCAAACTAATAATTTTGAATAGATTGCATAAATTAGCCGAAAGGGAATTTTGAAAAATGGAAGCTAAGCCCTAGCTTAAATAGCGTCACTCACCTTGTGCTAAGCCAGATGAAACAATGGGTGAAGTGAATAAAAACTAGTATTTGCTAGTACTAATCTTTTTTCAAGTATTTCCTAGGTTTTATGTGAATCAAAAATTTATAATATATTACCTCTAGTAAATTCTAAGATAATCCGGACGCTTAGTATTTTCTAAGCTATGTAGGTGAATAAACATTAGTTTGTACTAGACCGAGTTAGTAAATTCTTAGTTTTTATTAAGTTATAGTAGGGAATGCTAGCTTATTAGATCAGTTGCAGTCATGGCGATGTTCTTGCAAGTTCAAGACAGAAAGACATACCTTCAACGTAGAAGGATAGACAATTGTAAACAATCTTTTTAGGTTTGAAGACCAAAACGTTGATTTTTTGACTGACCACAAAATGGAGACACGAGGAGGAGCTGGGCGAATAAAATGTTGTGACAAATTTGTTGTTGTTTCAAGACACATAAATTTAAATTGATTTTATGAATTTGTATCACAGGTTTTCAGAGTGGAGTGGCTAACGATGTAGACGTTCATTGAAGTACCATGACCAAAACCGTTCATTAAGTAATGGATAGAATAATCGATAAAACCAAGAAATGGTTCAAATTTCCTTCAACCTTAGGTGAAATGAATGAGACTAGCCTTTAATGGCAAACTCTATTTCGTATGCCTACATTCATTGGTGCCTTAGACTCTACTCATATTGAAATTAAAAAGCCTACCATCTTCGGATATGAGTAAATCAACTTAAAAGGTTATCCTTGCATAAACGTACAAGTAGCCTGCGATGCAGCTAAAAAAACTTACAAGTATCTTAGCAGAGTGGCCTGTCAGTGTTCACGAGGCCAGAATCTGGAGAAGGAGTCTTGTAAAACATGTTTGTTTATTGGGGGATCGGGCTATGAAATTTCCCCGTGGCTTATAACTCCTTTTCAGCAACCAAGCAATGAACAAAATATGTATTCTAACTAAACTCACTCAAGAGAAAGGGTGGTTGTTGAAAGAGTATTTGGACAGGTAGAGAAACGCTCTCCAATACTCGCGAACTGTGTTCGCATATCATTAGACAACGTACCATAGGTCATGGTTTCCTGTTCAGTGCTTCATAACATGTCCAACCACTTAAACGATCAGTTGGATGATGATGAAGACCAAGAATAAGATTTAAACTATGAAGATCATGTTAGACAACAGGAAAGTGCTGCCCCACGACAACGAGGAGAACTTAAACGCAATCAAATGTCACAACATATTGCTGTAAACAGAAATATGTAAATGTTAGATCCTATTAACTGTAAAAAAGTTGTAATTTGTCAAATAAATAATCTCTCTTTAATCCTTTGTAAGCAAAGAAATAAAATAAAAATGAAAAATTAACTTAAAATTAGAATACGTACACAGGAAGACACTCAAACTACCGACGCACACATAGACTCACGTACAGATGCACGCGCAAACACGCGCGTACACATACACAAGAACACACTTTAACTTAAAAAAAACCACATTTGTATTTTTTTAATTTTGGTTTTATTTAATTTTTTATTTAATTTACAAAGAATTAAATAATGGGTTTAGGCATATTTTATTTTACAATTTTCCTAATACCACATATATCCCCTAGATCCTCATTAGTACTTATGGTTTCTTTTAAACCAACATTAAACTCGTTAGTTACATCTGTATCTGTTACTATTTCAAGTGATTGTTAAAGTTGTTTCAACTGAAGCCTTTCTTTCTCAATTTGAATTTTGTTCAGTTGGAACTTCTGAAGTATAACAGTCATTGCAATTCAGGGACAGAAAGATTTTGTGTTTCTTCAATTTCATAAAGATCAAGTATTTGTTTTGTTTTAATTAATTTGGCTCTATGTTTGCCTTCAGCACTTACACATTCACGTTGGCCGTTCGATATTCTCGGTTCAGGTTCTGGTTCGTCTGTTGTATTCTTACTAATTTTTACACCTGCTGATATGGCAAAAGGTACTTTACTAAATACAGGATTTACTTCCTTACCCATGAGATCCAACAAGTCTTTTTCCCAATCTTTTAGTTTAATAATTTTGTTTCCTACAGCATATAGATCTGTTTTTTAATACCATTTTCATATTATTTAGTAGTTTTTTTACCAGGCCAAAAGTGATTCCCTTCCCGATATAATTACTCAAATCTTCATCAATGTATACATGGTGGTATTTTTTTATTGCACCATAGATGGTATTTTAGATTTTTCTAAGCTAATTGGATACTTGCTAGCTACTCTTACTAACAACACCCTATCAACATTCTTGCTGATCTCACCTTGGTCAATATTCAGCTCTTCTTCTGAAGACATGACGCCAACAATAGTGCTTACTTGGCTACAACAGCAGCCAGACTGATTATCACTGAGCACAACAGAGTGGGGTAAATGAATCATGTGGAATCTTTCCTGTTGAGATATGAACGCGACACGCGTCATCTTAGAATTTACCAGGGGCTAGTTCGTACTATGTGGTTAGAATATACTAGCCATGTCCGGACATTTCCGGACTGCCTAGTTTTAGCCAATTCTTCTTCACCTCATTTTGAGAAAGTGCTAAAACTAGTTAGTACAAGCTACCTATAATTTACTAGTTTTATTTGTTTCACCCAACGAGTGCTGATACAAACAAAACACTGCCATATATAGTGACTACACAAGATCACATGTCCGCAGAGAGTATTGGAGTATTGGAGGAAAAAAGGGGAGCAGGGGTGGAAGGGAAGAGGCTGAGAAGCGCGTTGAAAGAATTGTGAGCATTCTGTGAACTAGTAGAATGCGCTAGAACAATCTAGGCAGAAGAAATGATAACTAAGTACGTGGAGCCACCTTCGCAGCCAGATGTTAAGAAGTTGGAGTCCAACCGGGCCGGAGGGTGAGTATTATGCCATTTGATTGAACTGTTACTTGTAGCTTGCTTCAGTACCTCGGAGTAGAGCCTAAACAATTATACCGATCGGGTTAAAACTTGGTATCTAGGGTTTTCATAGGGTTTTTCAGAGGTATTTTTTGGAATTGGATAGCAAACCCTAAAATTAAGGGTAGTTTACTGAAGGGCCAAAAGAGAAAAAGTCAATTTTCTCGAAATTGACTCTAACGATTTTGATTAAAATTCGTACATATGTGTTGATTATGATTATAAATAAAATGGCTATTTTAATTTTACCAGGAAAATCACTTTTAGTAACAGACGTGGAAATTACCGTATCCCGCAACTATTTGATATACTAAATAATTTATCATTTTCAAATGGTGGTACTATTAAAAATAAAAAAACTTTTATTTGAAATGTATCTTTATAAAACCAATAGTTTCTAAGATATTGGTAAATATATAAGTACAGTTTGGTGAGCTTTAGTTGTAAATAGCTATTACTTAAGTTTTAAGGCAGTAGTTATCTAAGGCCATAGAGTAGGTAAAGAAGCTAGTCTCTCAAAAAGTATATGTTCTCTTATCTTTGACCTCTTAGGGGAAACGTTTGTACAGCAATGATCTATCTATATCATTTTAGACTCATTAGTCAATATTTACCTATTCTATTGATCAAAATTTTTAAATGAGGAATGTAATAGCAATGCAATAACCACAAGATGTGCAACCCCTAATAAAATGTAAAATATTTTAACTGGTAGTCAACATTTTAATACGAAGTGTTGACCATTAGGGCACAGTATCAATATTTTTATTGGTCCAAATATATAAGTGAATACGTTAATTCTTTAAAAGAAATTATAAAATTATAACTAGGAATCAAAAAATGTTTTACATAATTATAGCGAAATTTGTGCTCGAGTTTTCTAGTGTATTTTATTTCATTTACATATATTACGCGTTATGAGTAAATATCTCCATTTTTAAACAACAGGGCGAGAAAGTCCGTGCGGATTTCCGTACTATTTATTTATAAGAGGTGAGTAGAAAACAGTTTTGATAAAAATTAATTTTCTCACTACTCCCAACTCAGATTCAAAATATGGCCCCTTCTTGACTGAAAAATAAGACCAGACCTGTTAATACATATGCGTTTTTTATCAATTAAATCACTTGAATAGTACCTTAACGTTCATTAATTTACTTTAAAAAACCTCTTATAATTAATATTTATAGGTCTTTAATAAACATTAACTTAAAAATGTATTTCACCTCACCATGCCATATATTTAATAAAAGTCTTTATTTAGAAGTTTGGCCTAATTAAAATCAATAAATATAGCTTAATAATAAGTACTATCAAAAAAATTTATTTGCTAGGAATTATTTTATTTTAAATTATTACCATTTTAATTTAGCAACCCAAACAATTATTGAGTCTAATTTCATGTCAAATTCTGTTTTAAGTTTAATGTTAATAAAATCAAAAGGGAATGATTTCTAAGCCTTTTATTTTATTTTATTCTTAAGGTGGGATGGAAGTGTCCGTATTTGTTCAGTTCTTAGCATTTTTTTTATCCAAAAAAAATGATATATTGCTTAGTTTAATTGTATACATATGGTTTTTCAGCTTTTATTGGATATTTGTTAAAAGCATCATTAACTAGGAAATCATCATATCATTTAAAAAGTGTCTAGTAAAATTAATAATGTCATGCCCTTGAAAAATAATAAATAAGTGTATAGATATGTAGAAAATTAAACTA